>APFE030398850.1:70936-134273 GCA_000404065.3 Pinus taeda
GACAAAAGAGGGGAAGGTCTTCCATGCCTTCCATCGACCTTCCTTCCTGCTGAGATCTATATTCTTTCAACCTGACAACGATGAACTTGACATGGATTGATTTGAGGCTTTACGAACCCCTCTTTTGTTGGGAAAGCGGCTGCTTGCTGCTTGCTGGTTGAAACCAAGGCTGGTCGAACCCGAGGCTGCTTGCTGAGAGAATCACCCCAGACTGAGACAAGAAATGAACGAACCTTGAATTACTACTATTCTTCACTTTCTACCTCTATTGTTGTTTTTGCAGGAGGATATTATGTGAATTTCTTTGTTGAACTTCCATCAGAAATAAACATATCACCATACCCACAAATTATAAAAGCATCAACTGTAGCTAACCATGGTCTTCCTAGAATCAATGGATGTCCTCCTAAATTACTCTTGGGTGTTAGAATCATAAAATCAACAGGATACTCCCAAGAATATAAGGATACAAATATGTCTTCTAATACACCATCAAGTTTAATCGCAGATCTATCTACTAATTGCAACAATGTAGGTGTATATTGAAGATTAGGAAGTTTCAATTGATTCACAGTTTGTTTACTCATGATGTTTATAGTTTTTCCTAAATTAATCAATGTGTTTGGAATTTCGATACCATTGATATGTGTTTTCACTCTCGAACTTCCTAGATCAAGACATTTCTGCATTGTTGTTTTTCCCATCATGATATCTATAATTCTTCCAACTAGTTGAATTCTTTTCTCTTTCTTCCTTGTCTTTTAATACTTAACTCATTAATTGTCTTTGCAAATATTGGTATTTATTTGATACCTTGTACAAAGGAATTTTTAGACAAACATTCTTCAGTTCATTTATCATATCATAATCAGGCAATAAATATGTTTTTCTACCCCTTTCTCAATTTTCAATCTCTCAAGAAAAGGTGGTGTTTGAACAAATACTAAAGGTTGTTCTCTGATGGGAGTTGATTTTATTGGAACATAATCAGAATGTGTAGGGGTGGTTTGTTTTTGAGATTTTTCTTCTTGATTAAGAGATTTATCGTTTTTAGATTCCTGAATAACAACTAATGTGGACTTATTTTCCAATACTCTACCATATCTAAGTTGGACATTGTTTAGATCTAATGGAGTTATCATGTTTTAGGTTTGGAAATTTTGTCCTTCGATATTGTAAACAGGTTGTGAATTTTTATTATTATTTGGATCTAGAAGTGGTTGGGCAGGAAATTGATTTGGTCTTTGAGGAAATGGTAATGAAATTTGTGGATTTGGATTCCGAGGTTGAGTTGGTTGAACATGTTGAGGAAAATATTGTGGTAGAAAAACAGGTTAAGGTTGTTGTTATTGAGGATATTGAGGATATTTTCCATAAGGATTTTTCCATCCTTGTGCCCAAGGTTGAGGCTAATATTGCATGGGTGCAGTCTAATTGTTTTATGATCATTGTGCAAATGCTTGAGTGTTAAAATCTTGTGTCATATTTGGTTGTGAATTTTGCCACGGTCTCTTAGCAATAAAACAAAGGTGATCTACTTGATTTGGTATTACTTCCTCTTGATAAACAACTTTAAGACCTGGTACTAAAGGACATTCCTTTGTATCATGATTTTTTGCACATATAACACAGGTTTCTACACATTGTAAGTCAAGATGGAATTCTCTCAGAGCATGTTTTTTTCTACATTTGGGACAAAAGATTGATAATGCAACGTTTTCAACCTTTTTCTTATTTTGTATTTTAAGGGTATCTATTTGTTCACTAAGACTCCCCAAAATGTTTGTTTTAAATTTGTCAAGAAAATTGCCTAATTCATCCCTACTCACTATCCCAGCTGCAAATTTATTAATCCTAGACATGAGAGGGTCTCTTGGATTTTTCCCAGTTCTTGCCTTACCTCTTGAAATGTGTATGCATAACTCACAAATTTCTCCAAATGATAACTAATAAATATATCCCTTACCCATCAAGTTGAGAAGCTCAATCCACTCATATCTAATGGATTTTATCCCGAATCCGGGTGGTAGGCATGCTCGCACGACTCTCCATGCAAACATTTAACGCCCTGTACCGCCAACTGCAAGGTAGCGTGGCTTCTCGGGAGGTTAAAACATGCGAGAGCAGGTATGTCATTAAGTTCAGATCGGGAATGGGATCGACATTAATTCTCGTCGTCGTTCGATGCAACATTCTCTGGTTTATAACTATGGCGATCTATGGCTCTCTCACCCTGTTCTGTACTCTGAGACGCGACATTTCGGTTGGGCGGACGACAGCAGAGATTGATGGCATAATTCAGGGGCACAGTCGCAAGCCCACAGACAGTTTTCCTAAGGGTAATCCTCTTCCTGTTCTGCATCTCTACATTTTGTTTATGTTAGCTATCTCTTTGGATGTCCTGGTCGTTAATGTGGAGCTGTTGGTCGAAATCTTGGTTTGGTTAGCTGGTAGCCTGGTTAAGCATACCTTTGGCCTTAATTGTCCTTGTTCTGTTGGTCATATTGTACATAATCCCTCACCCAACTCCCTCTGTTCTGGCATAATGGTTCGCTCTGGTAAACGCCATCGCTCTGGGGGTCGCCGAGATACCCGTTTGCATACTCCCGCCGGTTTTTCCCTGGAAACAGTGGCGGAACCGCTGAGTCCCTCTCTCGCTCAGGATGCTGAGCCATCTGTTAGCTCTGGTAGGAAGCCCAAACCTAACAGTGCTTCTCAAACTACGCACTTTAAATTCCAGAGTAACCTGCACAGACCTCTGGTCACGGCTCACATCACTCTCATTCTCTCGGAGGAGGAAAATCTTGTCACCCCCTTGACCTGCATCGCCCCTGAGCCCTCTCCTGGTAGTGATAACTCCTTGGACTGCGACAACAAGGATAATTGGGCTAAAGAAAAGGCTGAACAGGAGGCTCTTCTCAGAAATCTCCCTCCTCTGGACGACACTGTGCCTTTGGCTGAAGATAAAGTTCATGGTGATGCGGAACAGGCCATCACCATCCCTGACAGCGATCTCAGTGGCAATGAAGGTCTCAAGGATGGCAATACGGCCCGAGACGAGAAGGATTTCAATGAACCAACACAAGAGAAATAGTATTTCCTGGGACAGTCTCTCTTGTTTTTGTTCAGATCTCAGAACTTTTGTTAACTCTTTTATGTATCTGCCTTACTGGTCTGTAGCTCCCAGATGGGATTTTGCTCACTCTGTGTTCGCGGCGCTGCATGATTTTTTGGGTTTTTGGACAAACTCTGTTTCTCTCCTGGCCGATGTATGGTCTTCTCTATGTATGCTTCTGGTTTCAGGGACTCTGTAATGGCTTCCCCCAGCTTGTCTGTAATGGAGCAGCACTGTTTTGTCGAGTGCGGAAATGCCTCGCTCATATGTAAAAATATTTTATGTTTCAGTTAATAGAAGTTAGTATTTGCAGAGAAAAAAAAAAATCTAATGGATTTTAATAAGAGAGCTTTCAAATATTCTTCATCTAATCCATGTGTTTTAGCCCTTTTAACATTATAAGCAAATATTTCAATGAAATCTTTAAGATTTTCATCTTCTTTTTGCAGCATTTTAAATAATTCATCCTTAATATTATGGGGCATACAACAATCCTTATATTTATCTAAGAATGTAGTTGTCATTTGTTACCATGTTCTTATAGAATTTACTCCTAAGCCCATGAACCATTTTAATATTGTATCCTTAAGAGTCGCTGGAAACAATTTCAACTTTTGAGGGTCAAGCAAATAATCATAAGATCTACATAAGACTTCAAATTCAAAGAGAACTGTTTCAGGATCTTCGCTTCTTAATCCATGAAAATTTGGAAGGATGAAGGGAGAGATGTTTTTCATTGTAGTTTTCATATCTTCATCGAGGATAGGAAATCCAAAAGGTTTTGGATCTACTCCACCTATTTCCTCCTCTTCCTCCTCTAATCCTAGGTTGTTCACCATTGATATTATGTATCTCTCCTTCCCCTTCTCCAACCATTGTAGATTCTTCAGAACTTATGTAGGGTTCCAAAATTGGGTTTTCTAATTCCTTTTCTAGTTCTTCTGATTCTTCTGTCAATGGTAAGTTAAAATAAGTTTCTTCCTCCTCTTCTTCACTAGGGATTTCTAGTTCTTGTCCTAGAAGTTTCTCTCTAGTTGAAGGTAGGAAAATTACTCCTTATGTTGGAGATGTAGGATCCTCTTCTTCTATTATTGCTTTAGTTGATGAAGTTGGTGAATCTCTAGGTTGGATTTCGGATCTAAGTACCTCGGGAAGTTTATGTTTGCTTGCAAATGATGGAATATGAGTTTGAGTGGGTGGTGTGGCACTACGAGGTCATGGTAGGGTGAGCGATGATGTTGGAATTAAGGTTTTACCTCTACCTACAAATATACCTCTATAATCTCTTTTCCTATGCATATCATTTTTGTTTTTTTTTTCAAGTAAAAAGAAGACTCCTATATACACTTCCCCGAAAATGACGCCAAAATGTTTGACAGTTTAGTTGACCTTAAATTGCTTACATAAAGTATCAACCAGGGCTATTAAGCTAATTAAGTGTAAGTGCATTGTATGTGCTAGAAGCCTTTTATTATAAATTAAATTGAGTTATTGAGATGCACATGTCTTCTATGAGTAAATTAGTTATTCCTAGAAAATAAGATTAACTTGACAATGATGATCACACTCTCTTGCTTAAAACTAATTTTGCTTATAGAAAGCTCACACTCTGCTTTGAAATAAAGAAAATTTCACACTTCTGCATATATGTAAATCAATCTCACACTTGATGTAAATGAAAATTAATTCTATATTTTGCATAAATAAGAATTATATACACACACTCAATTGCAAAAGCAAAACTACTATTTAATCTCATCACGCATCTATATAAACAACAACATACTTGTCTGAAAACAATAATGAAACAAACTCCTGCTTAGAATACGTTCACACTTGCTTGAACTATAGATCACACATGCTTGAAATTTAACATCCAATTCTGCAAATAAATCCCCGGTCTATAAGAAAGACAAAATTATGTCTAATTGATTAAAGTATAACACTATGTCATTGTTACTAAGCTCTATCCGTGTGCATTCATAATCTATGAACAAAGAAATGAGTAGTAGAATGAACTTAATTCAAACTAGGAAGAAATTATAATGCAATTACTTGATTGAACAAACTGGAAGATATGAGAATATAAAGACAATTTCTATCTACTGAAAATGAAACAGAAATCCCTAGTGCTTGAGGGGGCCTTCCACGAGAAGCAAACAATCATGCTATTGATCAAACACTTAACCACACATGAGAAAATGAAATGATTCTTTTATAAACAAAGCATTAAAAACAGAGTTTAAGTCTCACGGTTGTGTCCTTACTTCAACAACATTTTCATTTTTTCCGAGAGGCATATTTATAGAGCTTATAAAAATAAATTGTTCAGAGCTATATGCCTAATCCCTTTCAACATAAATTATAATTAACTTGAAAATATACTGTAACATAATTATCCCATGACTTTCTATTATCAAAGCAAATCATGAGGCATAAATCTCATTCCCACTTGCCTATTGTCGACTACAGAGGTTGAATTCATATTTGACCACATCACCAAGACCTGCTTCCATCGATCTGGTTCATGAGAGTAAGAGGAAACATTGACGGCATCAATTTCCACCTACCCATATATTTCACTTCCCAACTGGCACCTTGGAACTTGTCAAACCACATACTTGGTTGCAAAATCATATATTAGCTACATAATCATTACAATTCGATAATTGAAGTAAGAATTAAACTAAATAATAAAGAACATTATCAATTTATGAAATACAAGACAATTGTATACCTGCCATGTCACAATTCCTATGATTTGATGCCCAATGTGTGATTATGAAGGTCAAAAAGAAATAGATAGAGTGAAAAAGGGTGTAAAAAAGAAGCAATTATGAGGCTCAACAATAGTTATGGACATCCTAAGGAGCATTCGCATCGACATCTTGTGTTTCATGTCAAGAGGAGCAACAAAAGGTTGCATAATAGGTATGGTTGTCCTCTTTAGTTGATACGACTTGCAAGTGAATGGGTGTCCTAGGAGAAGTCTGTTGGAAACCAAGACGAAGGGATTCATAGGTGTTGGATGCTCTAAACAGGAGAAGAGGATACAACAAGGATTGGTCTCTCGTAGTCTATTAGAGGGAAGCGTGAGAGTGGACCAAGTGTAAGCCTAGGAGAGGTAGTTGGTGGGGCTCATAGGTCTGATCAACCAGAGGAGAATTTTGTGACAACCCATGTTCATTGTTGGAGAAGAGACTTACAGTAGTAATAGATGGTATCCCTCTATACCCTATGTTAGTCTTCATTAGAGCAACGTAGGAAGACTATATTGGGTTGAACTTCATGAGTAGCTGAGGAGCAGTAGTGCGCAGTTGTGATTTTTTCACAAACGAAGTTGTGAACAACTCAACATGAATCTCGATGTGTTGTGCCCTTAATCGACTAAGATACAACTAGTGAGAGGAGTTTCAATGACCAAATGGACTTGGATCATTGAAAGAGGGAATTCTGTAGATTGGGAGTTAAAGGACCAGGCAGGTACAGGGTACAGCCGAGAGGAGCTGAGAGAGCATGTGACAACCAGATGGTTAGAGTATCTTGTTTAGGGTAGACTGGTTGTCGATGGATTGAAACCAAGCCCCGATTTTGTATTCTTGTACTAGTGGATATTTGAGGGCCATTATCCCCGGTATGAGAGCCCTAGACTATTGTATTATTTAGTTTGATTAATATAATGAAGTTTGGTTGAAAATTGTAAAAATTTGTCTATATTTTGTGCACTAGTAGATTTATTGTTTTTTATATTCCATTGTACAAAGTAGCTTCGTTGTGATTCTTGGTTTGGTAGCGTTAGAGATTTAATATTATATCCCAGACACCATGGTCGTGGAAAAAAAACACTACTACTAAGAAAATGGATGCACTCAAGCTCAACTGAGAGTATAAATTTTAGTGGCAAAACGCATAGAGCTTACTCCATAGCCAATCCAAGAGGAATTTGCACAGGAGGAGAGGAACTAGCTTACGGGAGATGCAATTGTTGAGATTTATAGCTTGGGAGGTACTCCAAACCTTTGGCTAATGGTTTTTGGAGGAATTGGCATCACAAGGGCACTTGTGGGCTAAGAACCCAAGCATGGGGGTTTTGCACCCAAAGGAGTTGGGTCAAAACTAAGTTGACTTTTTTATGGTTTAACCAATGGGGATGATAGATCACCTCTAGAGGAACTAGGGGCAATGAAAATCACTCAAATAAGATGTCTATAATTGAAGATATTAATGTTTATATGTTATGGTGGGAAAAGGGTGACGTAAAGGTAAGTTGGCCTTGTGTTAAAGGTGCTCCTTGGAGGGTTGTTCGATTCCCACATGAAACATATAAATAAGATACCTTGTGAGACCTCATTCAATCATCCAAGTGCATCAAGTCACAAGTCTAATACATATGATTGAGTTGTAGATCAAAGGAATACTCCAAAGAAAGGAGGAGGCTATTGTGGCATCTTTTATGATAGTTTTGGAGGTTGAGTAGATTTGAGTGCAAGGCCAAGTTATTGTGTTGTGTTATGGGTTGTTTTGTGTTGGTATGAGTGGCATTATACCTCAGTCTTGTAGGCCGCAAGGGTCTGTTATATTACAGGAGGCCGAAGCCTAGTTTGAGCAGCTTACAAGGGTGCCATAGACCTATACCTTGGTTGGGAGAAGGGCTGAGTCTTAATTCAAGTTGGAGGGAAGGTCATAAGGCCTAGACAAAGGTTGGAACCTTCTACAACAAATGTGTATGCAAGGAGGAGCCTAAGGGAGGAAGGCCACAATTGTAGGAGGCGTGTTGGAGAGTGTAATTAGGGCTAACTTAGATTGTAGGTTGCCCTAACCAGACCACAGACTTGAAAGCAGTAAACACAAGTTCAAAAAGAGGTATATAATGATGTATTTAAGGTTGATTTGGTGCTAGAGGATAATTTTCCAAATTGGAAAGTTGATTGGAACATCCTAAGAGTGTATTACATCAGTAGTTGTACTTGTGTCATTGTTAAGAAGAGCAACAAGAGGTTGCAGGGCTGATTTTTCATCTTCTTGAGTTGATGTGACTTCCTAGTGGATGTTTTCCTAGTGTAGGACAATCAGTGGAGCATCCAAAAGAGAAGGAATTAAGAAGGTTGTAGTGGCTTGCGCCAAAGCCCTAAGTGAAGGTCATTGAAGGACAAATGGTCTATTAGGAGAGGCAAAAGTTGGTGAGCTTATGAATGATTCTTGAAGGACGAAGAAAGGAGATCAAGGGAGAATATCACATAAACCCAAGTTCATTGTGGGAGAAGGACATATTACAGTGATAAGTGGTAGCCCTCCATGCCCTAAGTGTGTCTTCGTCAAGCAACACAGGAAGACACTAGTGGGAAGCAAGTCCCTAAGAGCTTTGTCCTTGAAGGAATAAGGAGAAACTAGTGGGAAAGAAGTCCCAAATGTAAGGATTCTGGACACCACATATCTCCACAATGGTATGATATTGTCCACTTTGGGCCTAAGCCCTCATGGATTTGCTTTTAGACTTACCCCAAAAGGCCTCATACCAATGGATATATTTGTCCATCCTTATATACCCATGATCCTCGCCACTTCTAGTCAATGTGGGACTTTGGTCGTACACCCAACAATCCTCCCCTCGAACAAAGGACCATCAAGCCTCCCCTCAAACGATTATCCATCCATCCACTCTCTACCAACCAGGATTCTCCGCTCCAATGTGTTGGAAGCACACACCTTACATGGAGCACCACCTGCCTCGAGAGCTTGCTCTATCCCAGGTCAACTCCTCTTCACCGTGTTGGGACCAGGACACGTCCATGAAGAATCTTGAGCACACCGCATGTCTAACTGAGCTCATCCACGGATCCCATCGTGATATTACCGGGGCCCACCACCTTCATTCGGCATTCCGAGAGTTCATCCACTTGGCTAACTTCGGAACTTGGCTTTGATACCACTTGTTAAGGACTCTGGACATCACGTATCTCCACAATGGTATGATATTATCCTCTTTGGGCCTAAGCCCTCATGGATTTTCTTTTGGGCTTTACCCCAAAAGGCCTCATACAATGGAGATATTTGTCGATCCTTATATACCCATGATCCTCCCCACTTCTAGTCAATGTGGGACTTTGGTCGTATACCCAACAATGAAGATGGAAAATCTCGATTGGCAGTGACTTTCCATGGGGTCAGGCTCAACTGGATGAAAAAATGCACATTTTTTGAGAGGAACACTTTAGGTTGCAGAAAGGCTAGGCAGGCAAAATCTATGGAATTTTCAGAACAAGTAGGTAGTGGGATCTTGGCAGCAAAAGCTACGCAATTCCTTAGGAGAATTGGTAGTTAGCTACTGGGTCATTGGAAGAAAAAACTATGCAATTCGTGAGGTGAACTAGCAGTCATCTGCTGGAATCTTGGCAGCAAAAACTGCACAATTCCTGGAGGGAACTGGCAGTCAACTATTGGAGCATGGCAACAAAAACTACACAATTACTGGAAGGAACTATTAGTCGGCTGCTGGGAGCTGCTAGTGGGAAAACTATGCTAATGCTGGGAGGCTAGCCTGCTAGTCACCTCTGCATAGTTTCTGAGCTGAGCAGACTGCTGGGAAGCAGTGGACTTGCTCATGAAAACTACACAGTTTTCTGGGTGAGTAGCCAGTCGACTTTCGAGAGGGCTGGTTGGAAAAACTACACAATATTCAGAGGGAGATAGGGACAGACACTAGGTGTTTGTTTGGCCTGTCTGTGCAATTTTCTCAGTCAGCAGAGTGAGCAAGGTCTACATCCTCTGCGTAATTTTTGAGGGAAGTCAGTCCTGGGGTGGCTACCAGGTCAAACTCTCTGATTGACCAGCATGAAGGTTGATTGATTTTCTTGTGGACAATGCAGCTTGAAATGGATTTCTTAGTGCTTCTACACTGTTTTGGGTGATAGTTGATTGAGTCAATGGCGGGGTGATGGTTCGGATGTTAGAGGGGAATCCAGTCATCAAAACTTCAACAAAGTGACTAAGTGTGTGAATAAATGAAATATGCATATGTGATCTTGCAAACACACACTTACATGACTTGATGATGAGATGACTCAAACCATCCACAAACACATGTTCGACATGACTGACCGATGGTGTAAGCGACAAGTTCGACACTTGTGATTGATCATTGGTTGATTGTGATGGTGCTTGCACGACAAGGAATGTGACTCTGTGTGTGAGTGCGACAGATGTTTTCATAGTGAGCAAAACAAGTACACATGAAGCGAAGACTTTGAGTATAAATAGAACATGGTCGCAAGCATGACTTTGACATCAACATGCAAAAAATTGGGTGAAATGATGAAGTAAGGTGGGTGCAAAGATTCACATGAGCTCACGAAGTGAACCCGAGTGTGTGCAGTCATCAAGTGAAACTCTCAAGGGACGCTCCGAAATTGGGTGTAGGCCAAAATTTTGGACGGTGGTTGTAGCCACTACAACAAAGCCTTACAAAAATTGAAGGAACTCTATGATTCAGACTCTGTGCTTGAATTTTTTCAACTCATGATTAAATTTTTCAGCCTTGAATTACAAAATGATGATCCTCTTGTTCTTACATCAGAAGTAAAATCTATTATGCATGGTATTAAAATCACTAATGCTGAACTAGAAATTCCTCTGATAGATTTTTTCATGGCACTTTATCCCACTTATTAAATTATCTTGAGTCATTGCAAGCAAATGGAAACCTCAAATAAATTACCTTTTACTCCCTTGTGAATAAATTTACTAAGAGAGAGAAAGTGTTTGGGAAGAAGAAAACTCCTCAGTCTTCTGAAGAGGTTGTGTGTCTTGCACATAGAGAGACGACTCTTACTCAATATTCTTCCAGAGGAAGAGGTGGTCGAAGAGGAAGAGGAAGAAGAAATTTCAGAGGCAACAGTGGCAGAAACTCCCAAGGTGAAAAGTCTAATTTTCATTGTATACGTTGCAATAGAGATGGATCACATGATGCATCCACATGAAAGTTTCCTTGGGACATAATTGATCGGGGAAGAAATCAACCCAAAGGTAAAACTAATGACAAAGAAAAAGGTAAAGCACTTGAATATTCTCAATATGTTGTGCCATTGTTGGGAACATGATCCCCTAAGGATAGTTTTGTGGCTAAATTTTGGGTCAAATTTTGTAGTAAAATTGTGAAGTCTCCGCATTTTTTTGTCGCGGAGCATGAAAGTGTCATGATTCATAAAGGGTTGTCTACCGTAAATTTTGTAAAGTAAAGTCGGCTGTAAAGATCTACCCATGGTCTACGGACCATGCGATTGTATAAAAAGATCTAAGTAAGTAAGCTCTAAGTAGTGGAGAAAAGTCTTAAAGAGTCATACCTATGAACTAAGAAGTCTAAGTTTTGGGTCATAGCGCAGGTAGAGTCTTTGCAGTTGAGTGCGTAGAGGCCTAGGGTGTAAGTCCATAGCTAAGTGCGCAGACCCATGCAATTGTGTGCGTAGGGCAGATAGAGTCTGTAATCACTTGAAGATATCAATAAAGAGAAGTATTCTGCAAATTCTGTATCTTTGTTCTGGTTACTACATCTTGTTATATTATGTATGAATTTCCTTTATAATGCTTATATGATGCATGAATGAATGTAATTATGTTTGATAATTAAATGAAAATAAGGATACCTATTTACATGGTGCTAACTGCAAGTATCTAATAAGATAAGTATGATCCTTAAGATAAATAGGGAATCTGTGCAATATGCTGCCTAAACAGCATGAAAGTATTTGAACCGAAGGTTAGGGCTGCACAAAGGTCTATCGTATCCTTTCATGGAGGTATCGAAGGGAGGAATAAGGGGTTAGGTAGACAGAGCCCTAGAACTTAATCACCTATGTGAAAGTAGGAATAGAAGGAATAAATCGACATCACGACCATCTCAAAGTGCAGAAACTTGGTTCCAATATCCCCCCATACTACTTCAGGTGAGACTTCGGTCCGCGCTCTGTAGACTAATGCTGAAAGGGCCAGTAGTGTAGGGATTTGTTTGCCTAACTAATGTTGAACCTAGGTCATGCCCCACCAAGCCAACAAATGGTTCCGTTTCCAGGACCCGAAATCTTCATAAGAGATGTGTGATGTCATATCACTCGAATCCAACTAAGAAAGAGATCGGAGATTGTTTGGATAGGAAGATCCACAAATTCACAACGCAAGAGAACAGAAACCCACAACTAACAAAGGAATAGTGGTTGGACATGCACCTATATACAAAGATCCACGAAATATTTTTCTGTTCATTTTTGGTTGATCTATATGAGTGGATCATGAAGCTAGCAGATAACCAAGGAAGGTGGAAACTTGACTGTCCTATTGTTTGGACCCCGGACCTAGTACGATGATTGGAAGTATCAGAGGATAAGATCACCCGCGCTATCGATAATTAGCTTGATTGCATCATGGGAGGAGTTATAACTGAATTTGTGGTCGATACCTTAGTCAGCTATAGTGAGGCAGAGCAATGCTTTTTCAAAGGATCATGAGGTAAGTACTTGAAATCTTTGAATACCTGGATTAAAACATTCTTGTGCGAAAAATGGGTTATGTAGCTACCTTGATGTTTGGAGCTACACGAAGTGGAAAAACTTACAGGAACGAAGGAATAAAGGGTCTTGAATATAGTCCATTGATTTCACCTCCACGAGGTGATGAAGAAGGAGTAGCGCAGGCTTCTCCGCAAAGTGTTATTCAGTTAATAAGACAAGGATTCCCATGACTACCAACTCCACCCACACCACCTCCAACTTCACCACCATCACCTATGTCATCACTGGTACCACCTCCACCTCCATCGTAGTTCAGTATGGCAAATTCAATGAAGCTGCCTTTATTCAAAGGCTTGGGAAATGAGGACTTAGACTAGTTTTGGTTCGCCGTGAAAGCTGCATGGGAAGCTCAAGGCGTTACAGTTCATCACATGAAGAAGGCAACACTAGTTAGTGCTCTGTAGGATCGCACGCTAACCTGGTACATCAAGCACTCTAATGATAACCCGAATGCTGGAGTGGTAGACATCCAGACAACACTGAATAAAGAATTCAGTAGGCCTAAATCTGAAGCACAATCAATTTTGGTGTTCAAGGAAATCATGAGGCAATTAAGTGAGACCCCTTGGGAATTAGATCAGAGATTAAAGTGTAAAATCTGTGAAGCTAATATGAACTTAACAGATGGACAACTTCGTGAATGTTTTGTGGCTTCGCTCCTGCCACACCTAAGGGTTGTGCTGTCCCAACAGAAGATAACAACTTAGGCAAAGGCCTTGGAGATTGCAATGAGACTGCATGAAACACCGATGCAAGATCCAAATATGGGGTTCAATAGATCCATGCATAGTTGAAAAATATTTGCTTTGAGATGTAAAGTTTCAAGCAGGATAGAACAATTTGACCAGAAGTGCGTAAAGAGGTATGGTGCCTGAAATTCAAGGGTTAGGGGCATGACAAAGACCATTGCTTGGTATTTGCAACTATATTGCAATAGGAGGACCGATGCCTTTGAGGTTGGAATCTCAAGCAAGACCGAGCGTGGGGCCTACATTGTGGTGTGCTATATGTTAGGTAGTAGGAAGACATGCCACAAATAATTTTCATTTGTTGTAGAAGTTTGTACAAACATTGCAACAGCTGTTCTGCAACTTATGTAGGTCAGTAGGGCATGGTGAGCGTAATTGCATAAGCTATGAAATAATGATGGATAAAACTCCCGCCTATAGGGTTCAGCAAAAAACGTGGTCCCCTAACTAGAGTAGGGGGATAGCGTAGATAGGATTTCAGGGGCATAGACGAGGACAAGGTGGAGGAGGACCTGGCAGAGGTTGGGGATAGTTGATCTGCTACAATTGTGGAGGACTAGGAGACTATGCCTGCGATTTCACTAACCCAACACGTCTGTTGTGAAAGTATTGCACTCTATTTGACCATGAAACAGAAGGTTGTCTTATGCTGATAGCAAGGATACATGACAAAGGGGTGCTACCACCTTAGCTAACTCAGAACCTGCAAATGATGAGGTCTGAGCCGTGCGAAGAGGATCCAAACATGAATATAGTGCTCTGAAATGGAATCACGATAGGAGATGACAATGGGAAACCACCTGAAGATAACACATGGGTTCTCAAAGATCCAACGAAGGAGGCTAAGTTCGATTTGGAGCATGCACGTGAAACATTCATGGAAGAAAAGAAGAGCTTCGCTGAGGCCTCCTCCTCAGGGAGCAAGGATAAGTCTAATCTGGAGGTGGACCCTTCTATGCTTACAACCTTCCTAGAGACCTACATGAAGTTACTGCTTGATAGCAAGGTTGTGAAGGGGTTACAGGAGCTTATAAATATATGTGTCGAAAAGAATCTGGGTGAGCCACACATGGTACGAAACATTGGTAAGAATAAAACAAGGACAGGATGAGAGATGAGGCTGACCATGCAGATAGGAGAGTATGAAATGGATTAGGTTATTTTGGACCTAGGGTCAAATGTGAACATCCTACCAAAGTAGACTCGGGAACGGATGGGGAGACCCATGCTGCAGTAGTCTCCGATTCAGCTAAGGATGGCAAACCATCAGAAGATCATCCCCATGGGGTGGCTGCAAGGGGTGACTGTAGATATTAACGACACGAGCGTGCTTGCTGACTTCGAAGTAATAGAAATTGTGGATGAAAACAACCCCTATCATGCATTCCTTGGCATTGATTGGGCTACTGATATGAATGGGGTAATCAACCTAAAGAAGCGAAAGATGATATTTGAGAAGAAATCGCTCCGCATAATAGTACCCCTAGATCTTGTTGAAGGATCACGCTATACTGAACCAGTCTGCAATTATGAGTGTATTGACGATCTAGATTGTATCTATAACATACCAATGCGAGACCAAGATTGCGGGAATCCAAAATCAGATGGACAAATTACATGGGATTGCGAGAGTTGCTGCATGTCAGACTCTAATGAAGAATTAGAGCGCTCACAAAATCTGTTACATGAAGTAACTACGCTAAGCTAGAAAATTATGACCCAGTTACTGCGTTGTGTGTCATTATAGGTAAGGAATCTAGCCACTTATGATGGCCTGAATGATGTAGATATCTTTCTGGATGCATTTGAGAGGGAGGTACTAGAAAAGAAGTGCTTCCAGGCATTGGACTGGTTACTACGCACTACACCCGCAAGATGGTGGAGTATGCACAAGGGAAGCTTTGATGATTGGCGTGAATGTAGGAGGATGATGAGAACATGCTTTGGGAAGCTGAAGGTACGAATAACATACAAGTATGATGGGTAGGATGATCCGCATGCACACTTGGCCAAATGAGCTCTGGCTTATGGATTGAAGCCCTAACCTGAATGGGGGCATTTTTTCTTTCACGCCCTGGATATCGTCCCAATGAACTAGTACGTAGAAACAGAGCTGCACCATGGTATAGGTGAATGGGATATTCTGTGTGAAGGATTCATAATGAAATTCAGCTTCGAAGACGGGTTTGACGGTATCGATGAGGCGCTACAAGAAGTAAAAGCAACAATCTTTAGGATACCACAGGTTCCTTTGGTCCTGATTCAACCTGATTGGGCTACTCAACTAAGTCACGTGCTAGAATGCTATAACGTAATTGTTGAAGAAGAGGATGAGGATCCACGGAAGGTTAACATCCCTGAAACGGAAGGTCACCATGAGGTTGAAGGACCGTAGATTGAGAATCTTGATATAACTGCAGCAATGAAAACAAAACAAGTAAACATTGGTACGAAGGAAAAGCCAAAATTTGCAAATATGGGAGATTATTAGGACGACGCAATGGTGGATAAGGTTGCTAAATTGCTCCGTGAATACCAGGATTTATTCGCTACCAAATTTACAAATCTAAAGGGGATAATAGGAGACCTAGGTGTTATAAAGATCACGTTGAAGCCCAACGCAGAGCCATTTAAGCATAGACCTTATTGTCTCAATCCGAAGTATAAGGAGAAGGTTCGCTTAGAGCTAGACAAGATGCTCGCAGTAGGCATCATTGAGCCCATGGAAGAATCTGACTGGGTAAGCCCAATGGTGGTATAGGAGAAGAAGAAGAAGCATGAAATAAGGATATGCGTGGATCTCAAGAAGTTGAATGATGCTTGTGTACAAGATCATTTCCCAACTATGTTCACTAACAAAGTGTTGGACAATGTAGGTGGCTAGGAAGCATATTCCTTCACTAATGGGTTCTCTAGGTACCATCAGATCAAAATCGCATTGGAGGATAGGAGGAAGACAACCTTCGCGACTGAGAGGGAGTGTTTTTAGTACACTGCAATGCCTTTTGGATTAAATAAAGCACCTACGATTTTCTCGCACATAGTTGTTGCAGTGTTCAAGGAATTTATTCATAAGTTCCTATAAGTGTACTTTGATGACTGGATTGTGTTTGGGCTGGTGAAACACCATGTAGCAAGCTTGCACCTGATGCTAGATACCTATCGGAGATACCATATCACACTCAATATGAAGAAATGCCTATTTTGTGTTCCTTTTGGTACCCTACTAGGTCATGTGGTTTACAGACTGGGACTGATGGTAGATCCCATGAAGATCGTGGTGATACTAAAGTTGGAAGCGCCAAGGAGTGTGAAACAGCTGCGTGATACCCTAGGACATATGGGATATTACAGAAAGTTTATCAAAGGCTATGACTAGATCACTGTGCCTATGGAGAAGTTGTTGAAGAAGGATGTCACATTTTGCTGGAACGAGGACTGTAAGAAGAGCTTGGATGTATTGAAAGAAAATATGGTCACCGCACCGATTTTAGTCTTCCTGGATTGGAAGAAGGAGTTTCATGTACTTGTTGACGCATTAGGTATAACACTGGGAGTAGTACTGACATAGGCTGGCGGAGGAGACTTGGACCATCCTATAGCGTTCGCAAGCAGAAGGTTATCCAAGGTAGAGAAGAATTATTCCACCACTGAGCGTAAAGGGTTGGCTATGGTATACGTTCTCTAAAAGTTTAGACACTATTTTCTAGGTGGCCATTTTAAGATGTATACAGATCATTCCATGTTGAAATACCTGGTCAATAAGCCTGTGTTGGGGAAAATAATCTACAAATGGCTGTTATTGTTCTAGGAGTATGATTTTGAAGTTATTGTGAAGCCCGGATGACTAAACGTGGGACCAAACCATCTGTCACGCATCAAAACAGGGGAAGAGACCACTAATTTGGAAGAAGGATTTCCTGACGCGTAGCTATTGGTATTGCACGTCATAGATGGTCATTTTGAAGATATCATACACTTCCTAACAACAAGAACTACCCTGGAAGGATACACCGTCCAATAGAAGAAGGAGTTAGTGGTGTGTGTGACCGATTTTTCTGTCATTGCTAGGCATCTGTACAAAATGGGTTCAGATGAGATATTGCGAAGATATGTACCAAAGTTAAAAATAATTATTATCCTCGTGGATGCTCATGGGGGCGCCGTGGGAGGACATTCTGTAGGGAGAGAAACCATGCAAAAAATTCTACGCGCAGGGTTGTGGTGTCCAACCCTCCATCAGGATTCAAAAGCTTACTGCAAAGCATGTGATGTGTGTCAAAGGACTGACAACCCATCACAGAGGGATGAGATGCCTCTAAATCCATAGATTACATTACAACTCTTTGAGAAATGGGCGATAGATTTTGTGGGACCCATCCAGCCCCAAGGGAAGAAGGAAGCAAGGTACATTATCACTGCGATGGAGTATTTGACTCAATGGGCAGAGGCACAACCGGTGAAGGATTGTATAGGTGCAAATGCTGCCTAGTTCCTCTTTGAGTAAGTACTAACGCAATTTGGGTGTCCAAATATTTTGATGGGTGATTGCAGTACACACTTTCTGAATGAGACGATTAGCGTGCTAATGGAGGAATTTAAGGTATATCACCAGAAGAGCATGCCTTATCATCCACGGGCTAATGAGATAGTGGAAACATTCAGTAAAGTGATGGAGAATGCACTGACCAAGGTTTGCAATGCTCAGTGAAGTGATTGGGACCTATGCATACCTGAAGTACTATGGGTCTATTGAACAACATGCAAGAAATTGACTAGACAAACACCCTTTAGGTTTGTATATGGTGTTGAAGTGGTAATGCCCATAGAATGCATTGTGCCTAGTTTGCGCATAGTGACACTGACGGGTATGACTGATTGCGGAGCCCTGAAAAAGAGGCTCGCACAGTTGGCTGAGCTTGAGGAAGAAAGTTTTCTAGCTGGATTCCACCAACAGGTCCAAAAGCAGTGCGAAAAAGCATGGCATGACAGGCACATTAAGCTGTGCACCTTTAAGGTAAATGACCTGGTTTTGTTATATGACAAAAGGTTTGATAAGTTTCCAGGGAAATTTAGAATGCATTGGTTAAGGCTCTATGTCACTAAGGAGATTACTAACGGAGGAGTAGTACCTTTGGTCAAATTGAATGAAGATCCCTTCCTAGGAAAGGTGAACGGCAGTAGCTTGAAGCCATACACTAGTGGTTTAGCCATGTGACTACATGAAGGTAGCACAGTCTTAGTGCTCTAGGCAGCTGAAAGGAGGCGTGGGAATATGAACTACATTTCCCGGATTAGGGATCTACGCGATTGGAGAATTTTGCAACGCAAGGAAGTATCACAGGGTTTGCGGCAGCACGAAGGGAGTTGCGCTACCTAGGGAAAAATCGCGCAGGTTGACCAGAAAGTGACCATTAAAGTCAATGTTCATGATTTGATGGTAGAAATGCAGCCAAATGGAGCAAGCAACTAGCATTTAAGATGAAATTTATGGGTCAGATCCTTGAAGATCTGCTGCCAATCCAGCATTAATGAACCGAATTTGGGGGGAACAGCCGGATTTGAATACAAAATGCCCTATAAATTACAAGTGGATATCCAGCAAAAAACACTTGGCATTTTGAGAATTGAGTTGTTGAGCTCTCAGACGCACATGAATCATGAGCACTACGAACTTCTGATAGGCAGTAAAGTATTTGAGACATTTCCAAAGGAGACACAGTAGTTCTTGCAAAACATCATGTTGGTGCCCACAGAAGCAATAGATACCGAAGTAGAGGATTCGGTGCTGGAAATGGAGATGGAGGCAGAAGAAGTTGCTCCAGAAGTGGCTGAAGTATTAGCGAAAGTCCCCAAATAACCAAGGATGAGAAACGCATCAAGGACATCAAGATCTTCTGAATCTTGATGGATATGAACATTTGCATGGCCATCAATCGCAAACTGCGATTATCACCTACGATCTATGCAAACCTGTAGGGCTATGTAGAGTTTAAATCAAACTTTCACCATGTGTCCATCAGGGTGCGAAAGGACCCTACGCAGAAATGGTATGACTTGCCTTACCTAGAAACAGATGACACCATTGATGGAATACTTGATCAATGGTCGACAGAGTGGCGCTCTACAATAGATTTGGCGTAGGAGGAAGCAAGTATGCCACACAGAAAAAGAAGGAGGAAGCCAAGCTAGAGATAACACAACTAGCCGAGAAGAGGAAAAAGGAGGCCGCTAACAAGGCCCAGGAAAAGTGCGAAGCCACTTAATAGACAGGGAAGCAAATAGGTGGAATAGAGTGGGGCTCTGACAAAGGCACAAGGTCGCCTTCACCTGAGATAGAGGAGGAGACAGATGAGCATACAGAAGAGCATGGTGTGGACCCATAAGCAACATCTGCTTGCATCAAGCGTCCAAGGGAGCAGGAGAAAGGAGGGTCCAGGAAGAAATTAAAGGCTACTAAGACATCACTAGACCTAATCACGCTAACAGAGGGTGATATATATGACATTGGTGACACGGTGCTGGATGTCACCACGGAGGTCCTACAACAGTTTGAGCAGCAACAACAACTATTATTGGGGGTTATATAGACACATCTGCAGGAGTTGTAGACCCATGCGACATAGGCTGGCATGGTGTCTACCAGCCTTGCTATCGGCACTTCAAAAGTTGCCGGGATGTTGTGTGCAAAGGCCTCCAATGCAATAGTGCTTCTTGATGGAGCATTGACCATAGAGAACGAAGCTAACAGGCCCACTGCTAGTGCCCTAAAGAGAGTTGGGTTGAATCTGACATCACTCCCTGGTGAAGCACTCCACCTCTTACAGGATGGAGTGATTGTTGAGCTGAGGGCCCGTGAGCATTGCACCCTCTAAGTAATTAGTGAGAAATGGATTAACAATGAGCAGATGGCACTACAACAAGACTCTTCCATCGCTACTATGATCGAGGTGACCAACCAAAAAATGCGCATTATGCAGGGTGTCGAGGAAGCATGCCGATTGGTCCCAGAGTTGGCCATTCCCGAGGAGGAACCAGTTGAGGTGCACATTCGTAAGATGGCTACGGGGGTGCGCAATGCTCATACTGAGATGGCAAGGGTTCAGTTGGAGTTGAACCTATAGATCACAGAGTTACAGTTGAAGTCTCAGCCTTCAACTCTGCTAGAAGTGAACAAGCAATTTGTGACCACCATCACAGAAGTAGTAGTGGCAGTGGACAGTGTAGTAGTAGATTGCACACAAATTTTTGAGTAGTCGTTTGAGGTCTTGACAAGCTTGTAGGAGGACCCCAATGTACAACAATTAGAGATAGAAGTGTGTGAATTAGAACAACACTACGATGAGGTCAAGGGCACAACATGAACCGTTGTGCTGACACAAAGACTAGAAAATCTGCAGGAGGCCAAGTAGTTAAAGGAACAGGTGGATGCAGCGCTACACAAGGAAGCAGTTGTGAAGGCACGACTGAAGCCTTGAATGGATGATGCTTACACAATGGTAGGCTCTATTGAAGGAAATATTGTGACTCTGCAAGAAACTCAACAAAAGCTTCAGGCCAATAGTTCAGGAGCAGTGACCGTGCAGATGGTCGAAGACACGAACCAGGTGGCAACTCAGTGCATTGCCGAGGTTGCAGATATATGGGTCGAGCTGGAAGGTCTTTGCACTAAGATCTCCACACCTACTGAGTGACTCGAGGGTGAGTCACGTTGTTTGTGTTGAGGGCCTGTTGGGAATGGGATCCCCCAAGGACAGTTTTGGGGCTAAAAGCACATGTTTTGGGTCAAATTTTGTAGTAAAATTGTAAAGTCTCCACATTTTGTGGTTGCGGAGAACGAAGGTGTCATGAGTCATAAAGGGTTGTCTGCCCTTATTTTGTAAAGTAAAGTCGACTATAAATATCTACCCATGGTGTGCGTACCATGGGATTGTATAAAAAGAGCTAAGTAAGTAAGCTCTAAGTAGTGGAGAAAAATCTTAGAGAGTCATAGCTTTGAAGTAAGAAGTCTATGTTTTGGGTCGTAGTGTAGGTGGAGGCTCTGCAACTAAGTGTGCAGAGGCCTAGGGTGGAAGTCCGCAGCTGAGTGCGCAGACACCTGCCGTTGCGTGCATAGGGAGGATAGAGTCTGTAATCACTTGAAGGTATCAATAAAGAGAAGTATTTTGCAAATTCTGTGTCTTTGTTCCAGTTACTGCATTTTGTCATATTATGTATGAATTCCCTTTATAATGCTTATATGATGTGTGAATCAATGTAATTATGTTGGATAATTGAACGCAAATAAAGATACCTACTTACGCGGTGCTAACTATTAGTATCTAATAATATAAGTAAGATCCTTAAGATAACTAGGGAATCTGTGCAGTACGCTACCTTAATAGCGCGAAAGTATCTGAACCAAAGGTTAGGGCTATGCGAAGGTCAACCATACCCTTTTGCGAAGGTATCGAAGGGAGGAATAAGGGGTTAGGTAGATAGAGCCCTAGAACTTAAAAATCTGCGTGAAAGCAGGAATATAAGGAATAAACTAACATCACGACCATCTTAGGGTGCAGAAACTTGGTTCTAGCATCCCCCCCATACTAGTTCGGGTGAGACTTCGGTTTGTGCTCCGTGAGATGATGCCAAAAGGGCCAGTAGTGTAGGGATTTGTTTGGCTAACTAACATTGAACCTACGTCAGGCCCCACCAAGCCAACAAGCACATTGTAATATTGGAGTAAATAAAGACTTGTTTAATGCTTCACTTACTTCTTGGAAAAATGATCGGTTGCTTGATTCAGGAGCAACTTGCCACATGATTTTTAGAAGATATTTTTTTGAAGAATTTACTAACAATGTTAATGGAGCAGTATACTTTGTAGGCAAATCAAAACTCAAGCCATCAGGGCTTGGCACACTCAAGCTCAAATTTCCTGGTCTTCCAAACTTTCTTTCGCATGATGTTTTATATCTCCCACAGCTAAGGAGAAACTTGTTGTCCTTGGTCCACATCCACTTGGAAGGACACTCCATTCATACATTTTATGGAAAGGTTGAGGTGAGAAAAGCATTATATCACTCACTTGTCATGACGGGGATAAAAGAAGAAAGGTTTCTCAAGCTGGAAGGTACCTCTGCTCATGCACAAAATTTCTCATAAAATTCTCATTATGATGAAGGTACATTTCCATCAAGTCTATTATGGCATGCTATATTTGGACACTTGAACTATGACAACCTTTGCTTGTTGAATAAAAATGGTGTTACTGGTTTTCCTACAATTCCTAGGAAACGTAAGCAATGTGATGCTTGCATTCTAGGAAAGCATAACAAACAGTGTTTTCATGATTCACATTCCAGAGCACATAGAAAACTTGAACTCATTCATTCAGATTTATGTGGTCCAATTCTTGTTCCTTCTGCAAATGGAAATAAATTTATGATGACATTTATTGATGACTACACCAAAATGTGTTGGGTTTATTTATTGAAGAACAAATCTGATGTTTTTCAAACATTCAAGAACTTTCATACATGGATTGAAAATGGTGCACAATCTCATATTGGCTCTATTCACACCGATAATGGAAAAGAATACACTTCAAATGAATTTTAAAACTATCTTCGCCAACATGGGATCAAACATCAAACAACTTTGCCTTATAATCCCCAACAGAACGGAGTAGCTGAAAGAGTGAATAGGACAATCTTAAATATGGTACGTCTCATGATGTTTTTCAAGAATGTAAAATTAATGTTTTGGGCTAATGCATTTCTATGTGCTGTATATGTAAAGAATAGATGTCCATCTAATTCTATCATAAACAAGACTCCTTATGAAATGTGGTATGGTTACATTCCTTCGGTAAAGCATCTCAGGGTATTTGGTTCCACCTGTTATGCCTTGATACCAAAAGTACATAGAAATAAACTTGGTGCGAGAAATCGTAAGTGTGTCTTCTTGGGGTATTCAAATACCTCCAAAGCATACCGTGTTTACGATGAAGTTAATAAAAAGTTTGTTATATCTAGAGATGTAATATTTCTTGAATCTTCCAAAGATGACAATGATGTTGAGTGAAAAAATTATCTCTTAGATAGATTCGGAAATTCAAAATCATTTCAAGAATTTGATAATCAGATTCCACATCTTGAAGGGGGGATTCCTATATTGGATCAACCTATGGAATCTTATTCTGAAACACTCTCTCCCCCGCATGAATCTCTAACCACTGATGATACTTTGAGTGATGTGATTGACAAGATTGGGAGACTAAATCTTGATTCATTCCCAACTCAATCAACTGAGCAACCTGGACCATCTCAGAAAGGTCCCCCACAATGGCTGATAAAGACACTTGAAAGTGTTCATCCCGATGAAGTTGGAAAGACAGGAACAAGAAGTTCAACTAGGAAAAATGGAGGTGATGTAGATGATTTTGATTCACCTGTTGATATGGATGTTTCTTATGATTTTGAACTGAATTTGTCTACAGATTTTGAACCAACTTCCTTCAAAGAAGCCAATTCTCATGATGAATGGAAAGAAGCCATGCAAAAGGAGTATGATGCCTTAATAAAGAATCGCACTCAGAAGCTGGTTGTTCCTCCATTGGGAACCAAACCAATTGGATGCAAGTGGGTCTACAAGAACAAGTATAAAGCTGATGGCTCACTTGACAAGCACAAAGCCAGGCTTATGGAAAAATGTTTTGCACAGAAGGAAAGGGTCGATTATGAGGAGACATTTTCCCCCATAGAAAAACTGGGATACCATTTGGACACTCTTTGCCCTAATATCTCAGAATGGTTGGAAAGTCCATCAAATGGATGTAAAAACTATTTTGTTGAATGGAGATCTAAAAGAAAATGTTTTTTATGTCTGAGCCTGAAGGATTTGCTATGAAAGGACATGAACAAAGTATGAAAACTTGTGAAATACTTGTATGGCCTCAAGCAAGCACCATGAGCCTGGTATGAAAAGTTAACTGAGCATCTTCTGAAACTCAATTTCAAACATTATGATCTTGATGATGCAACTTTGTTTGTCAATAGAGTTGGAAAAATAGTTGTATATCTTGTGGTATATGTCAATGACCTTTTGATGATAGGGAACAATGAGAGCTACATTTCATCCATAAACAAGGAATTGAGGAAAGGTTTTGAAATGAATGATTTGGGCTATGTTCGTTACTATCTTGGTATTGAAGTAACTCAAAATACAAAGTTTATATTCCTTTCTCAAAAGAAGTGCATTGGAGATCTGTTGAACATGTTTGGCATGGCTGAGTGAAATCCTCTAACTACTCCAATGGAACAAAACTTAAAACTCACATCCACTAAAGGAAAATAATCTAAGGATGCAACAAAGTATAAACAACTTGTAGGAAGTCTCAATTACCTGAATGCTATTAGACCAACCATTTTGTTTGTTGTTGGAATCCTCTCCAAGTTTATGAAAAAGCCTTGTGAAGGACATTGGTCAACTACAAAAATAGTTCTAAAGTAATTGAAGGGAACTCAAGACTTTGGACTCAAGTATACATAGGTGGGCGACTTCAGCTTGATTGGATACTCTGATTCAGACTTCCATGGAGACAAAGAAACTAGGGTATCTACTTTTGGTTATGCTATGAGTCTTGGATCAAGAGATGTCTCCTAGAGATCATGCAAACAATTAGTTCCAGCAGATTCCACAATAGAGGAAGTAGCTGAGGCAACAAAAGAAATTGTGTGGCTTAGGAAAATTTTGGAAGATTTGTAGGTAAAACAAGTACATTCAACTCCACTCATGATTGACAACACCTCTACAATAAATGTGGCCAAGAACCTAAAGTTCCATGTGATCAAATGAAGCACATCAATACAAAATACCATCTGATTTGACATCATGTTCAGGCCAAGACAATCAATCTACGCCATTGTTCCACTAATCAGTAGATTGCAGACATCTTCACCAAAACTCTTGGAAGAGGAAATCTTGAAAGATTCAAAACAATGCTTGGAATCACCAACATCCCTTCAGATTAAAGGTGGGAATGTTGACACATAATCATGGGGATTGGGTGAACATATGTAAATAATGTAAATAATAAATAATTTTAAAGGAAGAGTCATCGGGAGGTGAAACCCAAGAGTTACTACCTCATGTATATAACTACGAACAATCTAAATGAAGAAACACAGTTCATTTTAGGAGTCACCTCCTGGCTTGATAGGTACAAGTTATATATTGACAAAAGATTTCTCAAAATGTCTCAAGTAACAAAAATATTGATCGACACAATGACAACACATCAAAAAAATCAAAGAAGACATTTTCTTTGTAAATTCTTTACAAAATTAATATGTTTGAACTATATGTAAGTTTAACTAATATGTATTAGTTGGTGTGTGTCATGCAAAACCACAAAATGAAAAAGGTCAATCAAATTATTTCTAATCTAAGTGCAGAAGAGCGTAAAAGCCTTATAGAAAAATTCTAGAATGATGAATCAAGTGAATGAAAAAATACTATTCAATATGAGTTTTTTTTTTATTTTTCATTAATAATATACTTAAGAATATTAGATAACATGTTTCAAACAATATATTAATTCATATATGTTTAATGTTCTTCAGGGAGAAACAACAAAGGAAAATATCAACGTCGTTCTAAGAAAATAAAAATTATGGAACATGTAAATCACGATGAATGGGTCCTTAGCTCATTTGGAGTGGTGCTGGAGGTTAATGAAAGGGGGAATTGTTTTTATAGAACTATGAGGGATCTAGTGGAACAAACATATAGATGTACTTTCCACTTACAATACAAAATTCAATGCAATGATTCTAGAAAAAAATTATATCTAAACTACAAGAAGTGTTTCTAGACCAATGGCCAATGAGACATGTTAGACTTGCAATAACAAAAACATACAACAACAAAAAAAATCATTCAAAAAGTAATATTCTTAATTGTATAAAATGATTTTCTAGAAATATATGTATATTTTATTACACACAACAAATTTATCAATATAGATTTTTCTATATTCAGTTTTCATATATCATTATAAAAATAGTTTATTAATTTTTTCACGAATATTATGAAAATTCCAAATGATCAACGCGTCGATATACAAAACATGCTAGTGAAATGTCCAAAAAAGTGTATATGGAGATGGTCAAAGAAATGGACATAATTTCATCACAAGAGGAGCCATCTCAACAACAACATGCTTAAAATGTATGTAATCATGATTAACTTTGTACATATAAAAAAATTAATTTAGCATTAAATATTAATTTCCAAGTATTTTCTTGTTGAAAGGAAACAAGATGGAACTCATTTAGCACATAAAACAAGACGACAAGGAAGGGTTGATTTCAAAGTTTGTGAGTAATTGTTAATATTTCCTTATAACAAATCATGTTTTCATTTTAGAATTTTTATTTTTATTTTTTTAACAACAACCAACCTTGAATGTCTTCAAATAGGTACTAACATACAAAGACGAGCCATTGGAAGAATTGAATGACATTGGGTCAAATAACGGTTGTGAGTATATGTAGGCATATCAAAAATTAATTGTGGAATTTGTAATTATCTATTTTGTTTTAATTCTCCGAGTTTATAATTAATAGAACAAAAAAAGCCTTCATATTAAATCTATGACTTATGACGGGGTTTAAAACATGCATGAAACAAAGTATGGAACTACGCAAACAAAATACTTGCTACAATAAGGAATGAGACGTGGTTTTGAAACCATGTGCACAATTTATGAGTCACTTCTTGCTATGGTACATTGCTATTCGATTTACATTGATGTATATTATTTATTTCAATTTTAATTATTCTCACCAATGTAAATACACTCATTACACTTTATTTTTATATTTGCAAATGGAACAAGATAAAGAAGATGAAAATAATTGATGCAATCAACAAAACATTCATTCAAATAACCCAAATCATAGAAGTAGCTCGAGCACTAGCAACAGTTCCAGTGAAGAATAATGATCTATGATATCAATGCAGCCACTTATATTTTTTTAAATAATTGTTTGTGAAATTCAGACATTTTTTTAATGTAAACATAGACATAGTGTCCCAATTGAAAGACAAGGGGTTACCAATAACAATCCCATTTTGTATGACAAAGAGCCTCTTATTGGTATATGATAAAATACATTTTAATTTATTCTATTGTGTTATCCACTGTCGCTGTGAAATATTACACCATTGATTAAATATATGGATGATTCAATATTATAATGAAGAAGTGAAAAATATTATCATATAACAAACTAATCTAAACATTATATACAAATGCATTAATCAAATATTAATTTATATGAATATTATTTCAAGATATATGTCGATTTTTCAATGAATAATGGATTTAAAAAGTTAGAATAATTGCATTGTCACAAGTCGATGTCTCCAAAAAAGAGAAAATCTCATACAAAAACATTGGTCCATCCATAGTATAAAAACGCACCAGTGATTTACTTTGAATAAAAATCACCATGATGTCATCTTTCAGCATAGCCGTTTTTCGGTAAATGACAACGTCGGGGATTTTAGGTCTTCAAGCACCAATATTTTTTCAATTAATTCCCTGATGCATTGCAACTCTTAACACACCAATTCTTTATAGAACTAACACCCCCTAGTCCTACAAAATATTATTTCCATTCCCAGTGCACTATTAAAATTAACAATGCCAGACACTCTATATAACAAACACACCGATGCATTTATGTAAACAAGACATTTCGATGCTGCATGTTTAAGAGAAAGCGCTGGAACTATAATTATTTTTTTCATGCCCCAGAACCGTTCCTTCCTCAAAGATTGATTGGGGCTTTTTTTATAGAAGCACTGACGCGGTATGCGTTTCAAGGTCAGGTGCTCTTTGAGTTAAATACACCAGGAATATTTTTGTTGCAAGCATCAGGGTGGTATACACTTCAGTTTCTAGTGCTCTTTTAATTAACACCTCAATGCTTTTAATTATGTAGCACACAAGGGATTCCTGTTTCATAAAGTGCACCGAAAAGAAAACCTCCGGTTGGCTAATTTTTTTTCAGTTGTGATAAAGTTCCTTTAAAAAATCCATTCCCACAAACAGATGTTTTAGCGGATGTTTTTTTGACAATTTTTCCTCATTTTATAATACTAAAAATCCTTCATTATAACCTCCACTAGAAGGTTTTTTCCTTGTAATGCTAACCTCATGGAACTACCATTAGGTGTTATCAACCCATTAGGCCTAGGTACATCCACCTTTGTAATGCTAACCTGATGGAACTACCATTAGGTGTTATCAACCAACTAGGCCTAGGTGCATCCACCTCTCAAAAGTGCTCTAGTAGCACAATCTTCAGTGGATTTATCAGCCCTAGAAGGCATAACCACTACTCAATGTTTATTAGCGAGTAAGCCTTTTGGTTTTCTCAATTGGACTATCATCTGAGCTCATTATGTTATTATTAGCCAACAAGCCTCATGGGTTTCTCAGTTTCACTATCATCAGAGCTTCTCTATGATTATCAACTAGAAAGCCTCATGGGTTTCTTAGCTATGTAATAATTAGAGCATCCCTTCTCCCTAAATTCTCCCTATCCTCTATTATTCTCTACTCTCTCATCAATGAGATTAATCCCCAGGAGCCTCTTGGGCTCTCATTTTTCTATTATTCTTTTACATGTGAACATGCAAGTCACACATCATTTCCTTTCCAACAAGAGCTTCTCAACCTCCACTTCTTTCCTTCCCGTGATGATTGATTCCCCCACCCCCTTAATCATGATTGAGTAATCTCTTGTCTTTCCTGTGCACTTCGATAGACAAACCATCCCCCCTTCATAGGGATCCGCATAACCCATCCTTATTGGAAAAAACAACCCATCCCCCCTTCCTAAGGATCTACATAACCCATCCTTATTGGAAAACACAACCCATCCCCTACCTTCCATTTTGTCCTTTCTTGCTGCAGTTATTCCTAGAAGACACATGGGTCTGTACTTCATTTGTCCAACTAAATTTAATACATAGTCAGCCCATTAAAACCACTTAGTTAGCCCATGTCTAATATTTAAAATAACTAATTTCCTCAAGCAATATCCTTCCTCAAGCAACGGAATCTGTGTCCCTTCCTCTAAACCATTTAATTTATGGTCACATAATTATAAGGGATTATTTTAAATGTTTGCAAGGGGAATCAACTTGCAAGGGATGTCACAAACCCCACCTTCTTAGAGGAACACCATCCTCACTATTCTAATTCCCAAATAAATGAAAAACATGCTTAACCCAAGCAAAACTAATTTGAAGCTTTATATTTACAACTCAATTACAATTAAAATTCACATATACAATTGCTTTCCCAATGAATCAATGGATATATACCCATTAAATTGACCATGTTTTAGTGGTTCTCTTGCATTCTTATTGGTGGTTTTTTTGCATACACTGATACCTTTAAGTTGTTGCTTCTTCGTTATACAACTAGCTCCATTCACCTAGACTGAGAAATTTCCATGCTTCCCTGTAACACAGGATACAATCTCTCACGAAATTCATCATAAAGAAATTGTAATAATTTAATTTTTATCTCTTGTCTTGTCCTTTGAATGGGTGCTCAACCATTCACACACATGCCATTAACAAAGCCCATTTATCAAGTGTTATCAATAGCTCCTTCTTGTTATACCACAGTGGCTACAAATTAGTGCAAGGATTCATATATAACACAGAGAGGCTTATTTAAGCCTCGGAGATAGATATATAGTTAATAGTGAGGAGGTACTATAAACTATGTTAATCGTGAAGGAATAATAGTGCACTCTCCAACAACTTAGTGGAACTTCCACCTATGTTCTTAGCCCAAATCTGTGGAACTACAATAAGGTGTTATTAGCCCACTAGACCTGGGTGTCTCCACCTCCCAGAAGTAGTCAACCAACATAGTCTCAAGTGGATTTATCAGACCTATAAGGAAAAACCACTACTTATTGATTATCATCTAGTAAGCCTTTTAGTTTTCTCAGATAGACTATCATATGAGCTTCTCTACTCCACCAAAATCCCTTTTGGCTCCAACACAATGCTTAGTGGAGTACATGCCCCATTCTACAATTAAGGATTTTGATCATTAGCTAACTTACCTGCTACCACAACCATCAACATTTCCGTGTCATCCACAAGATACAACATGAACATATAAAAGTCATATTTTTATGACATGAAAATCATCAATCAGCCAAGGATTTACCCTACCCCATTGATTCCTCTCTCAACTAGGAATCTCATTGAACAAATTATTATGTCATGTATCCGACTATTTTCATTTTCATAAATTATTTTTCTATACAATCATTCTTCCATAAGCTTAATTCCTGGCAAGACCTTATCAGACACAATGGAATTTATACTTTTACATCAACATGACCATGAACATACATTTTCATATGTAATTAGAGTCAAGGTCAATATATCCTATTTTAAGCCATTTTCATGGTTGCTATGTTGTTGTCCATTTATTCCCATGGACCTAACCAAACCATTTGATTGTTATATTCTTCCTTCCTGCCTTCAATTACCCTTCATTCATGCACTGAGCTTCATCCAATTTTTAACTTTTCTTGTTGGGTTCCATTCAACGCTTCGCCAAAGCTCCTTCACCTAGCTTCCACACCCAACAATTTTCTCAAAACCCCCAAGGCATAGAAGGAAAGAATAAAAGGAAATGAAAAGTCATAAAAGTTCATACAACAATACAAAACCATAAACAAGGTAGCATGGCCATGCACAAATCAACAATCAGAATGGAAAATCAAGCATAAAATCAACCCAGTAACACAACACATAAAATATTCAATAACAACAACAACTCAATCCCCATGAGTTTCAGTGTTTCCAATGGTTCATGAATAAAGGCTCAGATCAAGCCTTCTTAAAAATTTCATGATATCCTTTTCAACTTGTATAACCCCTCCATTTTCTCCCAGGAGGAACCCCTCAATTTTTATTAGAGAGTTTTGAGGGAATGCCCTTCTTCTTCCCTCTCTTCTAGCATTATACCCCATTGCCTCAAGTGTCTAAGAGCTCTTATAAGTGACTCTTTTCTTGTTGTGCTAAGTCTCTTTATGCGCTGCCACATGCATTCAACTGTTAGTGTCATCCATGCAAATTATACATTAGTTGATGCCCTGTCATGCTATACCAAGCATGTTGTCATGCAACTGCACATATATCTCAATTTATTTATTAGTCACATGTCTCAAAATCCAGGACATAATTAGGCATACTTATATCTTAGGATAATTTTCAAAATCAAAATTTTCATGCACATGAGCATAACAGTTCATTTATAATCATGCCTACACAGGTTTAAAAATTAGTCTTTTAGCAAAACCATCAACATTAATAACAATCATCCTCTTTAACAAGACTACAATTATAAAATTTTGAAGGAGATCAACACTTTTAGAATTTTAACCGACATTATCAATTCCAGAAGTCAACCTTCTTGTTGAGGCCAATAGTAACTGTTAAGTTCAACCTCTTTTCCAAGGCCATCGATCATGGCATTTACAATTTCAAGGGGGTTAGGAAACCACATGAATCTATCATACTGATAATTTTTCACATTTACAAAATACATCATAGGACCTACATGCAATCCCAAGTTAGCACACAACCATATATTACAATATTACACCCAAAATTCACTTTTCACATGCAAATAATCAATATACAAGCCATGATCATAATGTTATAACTAGCACCTACAACACGCGAGTATCAAACCACTTGACTCTCTAATAGAGTCACACACACTATGTCTTCATTTCTTCCGTGATAGAGCCCATCCAATCCAAGTGTTGAACTCGAAAGTATTGATACCACTCTGTAACATACCCCTTACCATCCCTAGTCCCTATTGAGAGTAGGAGGAAGTTACTATGCTGACCCAACCTCCAAAGTCCAGTTATAGAAATGGGTCCTAAATTTTTTATCTTTTTCAACTTCCTCAAAGTTTAAAATGGATGACATCATTGTGTTCGCCTCGTCAAGGCCTTTCACTTTGACCTGCCACATGGAATTTGCGTGGTCGAAATGTAGTTCCCATGAAGGAAACCATGTCATTTCCCACATGGAAGCTACCAATCCATTTATGATCGATGTCGTGTTATAGCTCTTCCATAGTTCACATCTGTATGTATATAATATATATATACAAGGGTGAAACCCCTTTTCCGAACATACATTTTGTGTAGCCCCCTCCCCCTTTGTTATCTCACCGCAGAAATATAATCTTGGGGATTTTCTTTGTAGTCCTCCATTGAAACTATCAAGCAAGAACCTCCAGGGTTATGTGGAACCCCACCCAACCATACTTCCATGTCAATCTGTCGAGAAGTGGTGTCGAACCAATTACACGAGGCCTACCTTATTCTTGGAACCCTCCATCTATGTGACTTAAATTCCATGAGGGTGTTGCAATGCCCCATCACCTTGGGGATAAAATAATGATGGAATTGCACCTAACACATTAAGAAATCACTATGGTAGTGGTGTTGATGTGACATCATCGACTTTTATCACCAAGGTGACATCACACCCTCCACGTGGCTCAATTCTAGGAGTGCCATGTGTTACCCATTTACAGGATGTTTGGACCCACCAAAACCCTAGATCCATGTGACACATGCCCCGCCTCCCGGGTTGCCACGTCACCCTGAATCCATGTTAATTTCCACACTGGAAAAAGGTTCCACTTGGTACTTTGCTACATGATAAAGTTTAAGTTTCACATTATAATTAATTCAGGGTCCTTTGCTTCGATATGTTGGATGTATGGCCACTGGCCCCACTACACCACATCGTCCAAATAGATAAATCTTGGTGGCATTTCCCTGGGTTCCCATCGAAATATTTGGGGTAAAACCTTTGAGACACATGCAAGGTGCCAACACTCCTTTGAAATCTAATGACTACGGGCTCCCATGCTTGCATTCCCTTGCTCATGGATCATGGCCAGATGATTCGGTAGGGAGCCCACTCTTTTAACCCCTGACAAATGAACTTCAAACCCTGTGACGTATGTAAATATGCTTTGGGCCTATCATGTACTTAACACTTGGTCATGATGCTTACACATGGGCTTATTACAATTTGAAGGTCAAGCCCTTAACGCCTTAAGGCTCAACCCCTGCTCATTTCCATACACATATATATACATTGTTGAAAAGTCATTAGAGCTATCTCTCATGAGCTTGTAGATGATTTAGCCCAACTTGAAAATAGATATAAATATACAATGATATCTCTCTTCAGATTTAGACAGGGCTTGGCCCAAATTGTTCAATGCAAAGACATACTTATATTAATATAACATATATAATATACTTTCAGTTGTCTCTCCTGAGCTTATAAGAACATAGATGCCATCCTTCCCAAGTTTAAAATTGATAAAACAAGGCTTAATAGCCAATCCTTTAATTACAAAATAAATACAACATACGTTTATTCCTCCATTCCTACTTAAGCTTGGTGAACCAATTTTAGGCCCATAATAATCCAAAGATCTATAGGTGTCGTGGAATGATAATAAAAAAATAATAAGCTTAGGAATGCATACAATAATCCATTCATTTAGTCATGAATCTTACAAGAAAATCAATAGTCATTAAGCCTGTAAGAAATCACATTCCACAAGCATGTAGAAAATCACATTCCATAACATATCATAAGAATTAGACCAACACATTAAAACAATACCAAGATAGGCCTTAAGCCCACAAATTTAACATATGCTTGATATTCAAGATGCAAATCTTAAGTATACTTATATGATTAAATGTGCCAAACAATTGAAATTGGGACTTCAAATCTCCACCCAACCATAGACAATCTACAGCCAAGTCTTTCTTGTAGCTGTCACCCTGGCCCAGATTCTAGAGCTTGAGGTAGAGTGCTTTTAGAGGAATTTTAAATTGACATTATCAGTTGAAATAGGGTGTCTCAAGGTTCTCCACCCACAAGCTATAAAAAATCAAATAAAAACAATGAACTAATTCACTCACATTCAACCATCATCCACTCAGGGGATTAAACCAATATCAACTGAAACATGGTGTCTAAAGGCCACATTGCCTTCACCCACCAATTATTCAACGATTTCACCTCATGCAAGGAACACGTTTTTTTAGACAGAAGGACTTCTAATACAACATCCCAACTATATAGGGATTTCTACACATAGAGTCCCAATTAATATTGGAGACATAGATATATAATTAATGATAAGGATGTTTCATTAGCCGTGTTACCTATGAAGGATTAAGAGTGCACTCTCTAGCAACTTCTTAGTGGAACTTTCACCTATGTTCTCAACCCAACCCCGTGGAACTACCATTAGATGTTATCAACCCACTAGACCTGGGTTTGTCCACCTCCTAGAAGTTGTCAACTAGCACAGTCTCCAAAGGATTTATCAACCCTATAAGGCACAACCTCTGCTCAATGATTATCAACTGAAAATCCTTCTGGGTTTCTTAGCTGGACTACTATTTGAGCTCACTCTATGATTATCAACTAACGAGTCTCATAGGTTTTGTTGTAGCTCGTTTTCACCATGCCAAAATGTGAAAAATAAAAATCATATATCTCAATAATATATATATTTCTATATGTATGAAGGATTAGGAGTGCACTCTCTAGCAGCTTCTTAGTGGAACTCCCACCTATGTTCTTAACCCAACCCCATGGAACTACCATTAGGTGTTATCAACCCACTAGAGCTGGGTGTGTCCACCTCTTAGAAGTTGTAAACTAGCATAATCTCCAAAGGATTTATTAGCCCTATAAAGCACAACCTCTATTCAGTGATTATCAGCCAAAAATCCTTCTAGGTTTCTTAGCTAGACTACTATTTGAGCTCACTCTGTGATTATCAACTAACAAGTCTCATGGGTTTTTTTGTAGCTTGTTTTCACCATATCAAAATGTGAAAAAGAAAAATCATATATCGTATATATATATATATATATATATATATATATATATATATATATATTATATATATATATATATTATATATATATATATATATATATGAGTTTGTTCCATCATTATGAAAAAGGTGATGTCTCCCCGATGAACCTTCTTGAGATAAGAAAGTGTGTAGTGGATGATAGGCATGCGAAGTCATAAAAGCAAACAACGGAGACATGAGTGGCAAAAGTGGGTGCATTTGATTGACAAGCTTACTCTAGTTCCAATTCCAGTTCCTACCCTAGTTGATGATCCATATAGTAGGCTAGAGTATATATATATATAAAGGGAAAAATCAAAATCAAATGTTTGTTTAGAATAAGATTTTAATTTTGAATAATAAAGCTCGGTTATTGCTAAGATGAGGTGATTTAGAGAATTCATTAAAGACAGCCTCAGTGGGGTCCAACGGGATTCAATGAAGATTCAAGTGCACGAAGAGTTAAATAGTGGGCACATTAGTCCTATTGATTTAACAACGATGTTAGGCCCTCCCGACAGAGGAAACTCAACATCACAAAATGCACGAGGGTTATTTGTGTGGGTGCCTCAGTAAAAGAGTCAATGCTTAATCACTAACTTTAGATCAATGGCCAAGATTTGAAGTAGGATCACCTGAGGATGGTCCCACTTACCGCCATGGGTGCTCCTGTGAATGGTAGAGGCTAACTACCTCGGGTTTGTGGCAAGCAAGTGCGACTGTTATTTTTAGTTACACCTTATTGTCCACATCATCCGGTTTTCCACATCAACCCTATCATATCATCCACATCACCCCCTATCATGTCACTCCGTACACTTGTCACCTCCATATTTAATTATGTTTTCACTCACACTTTTCTCATTTTCTCATAAAATCCTATTTTCCATTCTCACAAAGTACATTGTCTATTTTGTTTTCACACATCTATAAGCACATCCATGTCTGTCAACTTATCACATTTGGTTTTCAACGTCAACATTTAGTTTCTAGGTATAAATGTTTGTTAGTTTTAATACAATGAGTTGTGAGTCCAGCCTAATGGTGATTCGACAAATGCTAAGTGAAATGGCATCAGAGAGTAGTTCAATCAACACGCTATACTCAGCGATATTGTTCATTGATCGACTGATACAAATCCCTTGAAAACTCACTAACTCGCCACTTGGAGCGAAAATGGCCCATGTTGTAGAAGACAAATTTTGCGTACCACGACTAGCACCATCGACGTAACCAACAAAAGGTTATGAAGATCTGCAACAAATGCAAAGCGGATTACTAACCAGATAAAAATCTCTAAAAGACACACACACACACACACGCAATGAAAGCATATATACAATAAGTTTTACTGCACTTAATTAAGCATAGTAACATTTAAGATATAGCCCATTTCGAGGTTGCGACAATGGAATCCCATCATAATCTACTAACTCGTAGGCTCCTTTCGCCAGAACATGCTTGAAAACATAAGGACCCATCCACATTGTTTCAAATTTCCCTACTCCAAGTTTATCAAGTTCCTGATCGTAAAACAAGACCAGGTCTCATTCTAAGAAGATACGAGGCATGAAATTTCTATCATATTGCACCTTAATACATTTATTATGTGCTTCGTTAGCCAATGCGGCATCACAACGGGTTTCATCCAGATGGATTAATTCCAAGAAACACGCTTCTTCTTCAGAAGTGTCAGGTAATAGGTCAATCGCGAGTTTCAGCGATGAAAGTTCACATTGTATTAGCAAGATTGCTTCCAAACCATATACCAATTGAAAGGGTGTAAATCCAGTTGCATTTCTCACCGAGGTTCGATATTTCCTCAAGGCAGAGTACAAGATTAAGTGCTAGTTTCTTTTATGAGCTCCAATCATTCTTTGCAACATCCGCTTCAGGACCTTGTTGATGGCCTCAACTTGTCCATTCGCTTATGAGTAATATGGGGTAGAACTATCATGTGACAGTCCTAACTTAGCAGTCAACTCAGCCATCATGTGATTGTGAAAATGTGAGCCATGATCTATAACTATGGCTTGTGGTACACCAAACCGGACAACCACATGGTTAAAAAAGAAAAGAGCAGCCATGGGTTACATGTCATAAAGTCAATGCCCCATTTGGCGAATGGGCCAATAGCAATGACTGGATGCAATGGTGCAGGTGGTAACCTAATTTTTTCAGTCATATATCTGACATACATGACAACTTCTAACAGCAATAATACAATCTTTAAATATAGTTGGCCAGAAGTAACCAACACGAAGAATTATTTGTGCGGTTGCATATCCAAATAAGTGTCCACCATAGGCACTTGAATGGCAATCATTCAATGCTTTCTCGGCCTCCTCATACATGAGGCACCTTCATAAAACCATATTGATACCATGATGGTAAAGTGTGCTGCCAATGATTAGATAATCTTTGGCTTGGTAATGAATACGTCGTTGTTGCGAGCGAGAGGTATCTTATCAAAAAGTTTGGGTTTGGAGATAAATCAGTATATCTCCATACTAGGTGTTAGATGATGAAATTAGAAAAAGAGACTCATCCAAAATTGATGGTTCAAATGTTGATTCGATGGAGGTCAAGGGAAGGTCACATAGTAACTCAACGAAAACTAGAGATTTATTTGACTTAGACTTAGATTTGAGTTAGTTAGCGAAAATCAAATTCCTGTAAAATAACTATCCATTTTGAATATTTTCCCCCCAGCAATTGACATGATAGAATGTATGTCATAGGGTTTCAATCTGAAATGACAATTCTTTTCCATAACAGGACATAATGGTGAAATCTTTGAACAACTTTCACAGCGACCAAAGCTAGTTTTTCGACATAAGAGTACTTACTTTTCGTATCGTTGAGATTACGACTCAAGTAATAAATAGGATGTTCAATCCCATTTTCTTCCTGGACTAAAATTATGCCAATAGTTGTTTTTGCAGTGGAGAGATACAAGTAATAGTCATTTTGGTAATTTGGAGAGTACATTAATGAAGCTCTACTCGGGGTATTTTTAAGAGCATCAAAGGAAGCTTGTTCAACTTGATCCCAATGAAAGGGTATCTCCTTTTTCAAAAGATGTGTAAAACCTTTAGCCATTTTAGCCTAATTAGGAATGAACCTCCTCAGAAAGTTGGCTTTCCCTTAGAGTCTCTGTAACTATAAAATATTTGAAGGTGGAGGCAAATCCAGAATTGCCTGAACCTTTAAAGGATCCAATCAAATTCCCTCTCGAGACACTGCAAATCCAAGAAAACAACCAGAACCAACACAAAACACACATTTGTGTGGATTGAGTCGAATCTTGTAGTGTCAACACCATAAAAATATTGTTGTCAAATGTTTCGGGTGATCATTTCACTTTCGTGAATGAGTAGGTAAATCTTCAAGCTAAGGTTGAACAATGTGCTTAATGTCCTGGAAGGCATAATTCATAGCCCTCTGAAATGTGGCCCAATGTTCTTCAAACCGAATGGGATTTTCATAAGGCGAGTATGCCCCATGGACAAATAAAAGTTGTTTTTGATTGGTCATGTGGGCATATATTGATTTGATTGTAGCCGGAAAATCCATCCATAAATGAGAATATTTCGTATCCGGCATATTCGTCATTAATTTGGTCGATAAAAGGTGTAGGATAATTGTCCTTTGGACATGCCTGATTTACATCCCTATAATCGATGCACACTCGTATTGTTCCTTGTTTCTTCATGACAAGAACAATGTTGGAAACCCAGTCAGTAAGAGGAATAGGGTAAATGAAACCATCCTGCAAAAGTTTTTCAACTTCTGCTTTAGTTGCAATAGCTTTCTTTGGATGAACAGGTTGAAGCCACTGTCAAATTGGCTTGACATCAGGGTACATTTTAATTTCATGTTCAACAATACTAGAATCAATGCCTAGCATCTCCTCGTAAGACCATGCAAAAATATCTCTAAATTCATGAAAAAGAGCACGGTAATTATCAAGTTCCAATGGAGAACAATATTTACCGACATGAATGTTCTCTACAATGTTGGGCTTGGCTGAAATATTAATAGAAATCGTTTCTTCAATATTTGACAGATTTCGACTCAGATTCGATTGTGTCTATGAAAACTGAATTCGATAAGAAATCAACAATTGATGGGTGGTTTAGTTCATTTTAATAATATTCGATGTCATCTAGAAGATGGGAATGATGATGATAATCTTCCCATGGTTCCTCTACTATCATCATTGATTGGATGATTCCTTCATCCATAGAATGTATACGTGAAAAAGGATCTAAAGAGGCACCATATTCTGACGACCTATCTACCCATAAAATTGTTGAGTGCGGATTTGTGTTTGCCGCACAAGCCTGAAAGATTGATTGCTATGATGATTCAGTGGGGTTTAATGGCATCACCTCAATTCTACTATCACATTCAACTTTGTTGGTAATCCTCCTTAAATCAGATGACGTGGAGGAAATCATGTTGCAGGTCTCTACTCTTGCCACTTCCGCAAAATTAGATGGTGATGGTAGGGTAATAGTACCCATTAGGGAAGGATCTTTAAAGAGACCTACTCCAACACTTTGAAGTGACAATAGGGGTCCATGTACCAAGGGAATGCTTCCCGTAGCCTGTGAACTATTGGCAAAGAAGGGTAGTTGATCAATGACTGTGATTCCACCCTTAAAAGGGAATGCAATAGTACGAAAGTACGTGGAAACCACAATAGCCATAACATATACCCAAGGCCTTCCCAGTAAAATGTTGTAATCAAGGGGTTTATCAATTACCTCAACTTCAACAGAAACTGTTTTGCCCCCTAGTTTAATTTACAGGTTACTCAAAATCCCACATGGAGTATATGTTCTTCCATCAAAAAATTTCAACGTGGTTGGTGATCGTGACAATGACGGTGAACCAAGTGTTTTCCAGCAATTCATGGACATAATGCAAGTAGATGCCCCATCATTAATAATAGTTCAGTGAACATTCTTATTGAGAGCTTTTACTTGAATTAGGAAATCTAATTGCATCGGTAATTGTGGTGTATAACCCGCATGGTTAAAAACCACAAGATTTGAATCCATAGGATCTATTCCGCCTATTGTTGATAGCAAAGCTTGCTTTTGGGAGGGACAGTTTTGCAACACCTCAAGTGTCGACATAGCAAAAGGTGATTGAGCAAGATCTTCCACTATGCTATAATTTTGAGTTGCTCGAGCCTGAGGGTTGAATGTCGATTTGTGCACAATTCCCTTTGGTGGTTTTATTGTCAATTCAAGTACAATGGGTGGAACAACTTCATATGAAGTCAAAGTCGAAGGATTAGGTTGATCAGTGGCCTAATTATTCGACGATGATGACGGATTTCCATAATCTTTGTTTCTCATTGACACGAAAACTTCATTTTGTGGCTTTGTGATAGATAACATGAGTACTTGGGATGTGGTAGCATGGTCTATTGCAACCAAATGTGTCTCTAGGGTTGGAAATGGATCAGTCAACACTGCCGATGTGTTTGAAGTCTTTAAAAATTTAGAGACCTCAAAGCGGTGTGGACAATCTCTTGTAAAATTCTCATCATTACATATCAAACATGGATAATGAGGTTTCCTTATTGAATTAGAGGAATCAGATGATTTCTCTAGAGGGGAATTTTCTTGTTTCTTTTTGTTTTTCCCCTTTTTTCTTGCTCCTTGGTTGCTTTGGATTTTTTCCTTTGTCACATGACACGACATTAATCTCAGAGGCAAGAGTATTTTTTGATGCATTGGTAGTTTGATTGGAAATAGCAAGAGTTTGACCAGATGGTCTTCCTACTATTTGTGTGCTTGAAGAACCGATCACACCATCATTGGCATGAGAGTCCTTACTCGATTGTGGAGGAGGAGGAATGGTGAAAGATGGTCAAGGTGCATTTGGAATTTTATCATAAAGCTTGCCATATTGTGTGTAAATCAAATCCAAGTATTGGGCATGAGCAATAACTTGCTCTTCTATGACAACTCCACCTTTTGCCACATCCTTAGTGTTTGATGACAAAAAGGATTTTATGAACCACTAAGATAAAAGCTGATCGAGAACATATGTCTTAACCATTCAACGACAACGTCACCACTTATGAATATGATCTGATATGTGGGTAGCAGTAGTCTGTTTAAAGTTGGTTAGGAGTTCCGTTCCAGTCTCGTATCTAATAGGTAACGGGAAGTGGGTCAAAATGTAGTGGCTAATGTGGTGAAATTATCGAAATAAGCTCTTGGTAATTCAATGTACCATTTAGCAGTTGGACCAGTAAGTATTCTTTGGAAAAGACGAAGTCTAACTGAATTCTCATTTAAGGAGTTTGATGAACACCACAAATCAAAGGTCATGACATAATTTTATGGGCCTTCTCCAGGATTTCTGTTAAATTTCGAAATATCATATGGTAACTTATGCAGAATTATCAGCCACCAAGGTGCATATAAAATTGGATCATTAGTGAGCCGATTAAAATCTGGTAATTCTAATGTTGCTACAAACTGTAGAAATTTCTCTATAGATCAGCTAGCTCTGATACCATGTAGAAATTATCACTGTAGATTAAATTGAATATGCAATGTACTAAAGCAGAATACTTAATCTACTTCTACAAACAAACTTGCGGAAGCTTAATAAATTTTAGAGCAAGATCAAATAGAACACATATAACAGATGAAGAAGATTCAATCACACATGAACACAGAAGAATACTCTGGGGAAGGCCTCATCTAAAAAACTCGATCTGTATTATCATACAAGTGGAAATATCTCAAGATTACACAAAGATTTATCTCACAAGCTATCCAACTCTCAGTACAATCCCTCACTGCTGCTCATAGATAGAATAGACAACACATATGCCTTCATTCAATCCTCCAAGCCTCCTATTTCCTTGCGAGTTTCTCTTGGGTCCTCCAGCTGTAACCTGTGTGATTCTCACCTCACACACAACACTGACCTTTGAAATAACTGCATAATCCTGAAGGAGTTAATTCCTTCTGCATGGATGAGTTTCCTTTATATGAAAATTCCTCCAACTGATAGTACATTGTCCCTTCCTTTAATCTCAACAGGGTCTCTGTCTGAACTAACATGCATGTGTTATTTATGAGAGAATATTCAGTTATTTGGAGAACACTAGTTGCATGGATGCATGCATTAACAAACTAAACTCACAATTAGTTCCTCCAACTATTTGAAACTAATCTAACTGGACTTAATTTAGTTAAATGAGCTAACTAATTACAACTCAAATACAACCCATCCGTATCTCCTTAATTAAGGGATAAATTCGTCAATCAAAGGGATAATTGTTGCATGTCTTCACATAGACTTCATGTTTGATTTTCTCCAACTAATTAACTCAAGATGAATTAATTAATTATTTTTCAAACAGCTAGTGAGACTAAATTCGAATTTTAATTCTCAATTTTAATTCAGGGACTAATTAAAATTGGAATCTATCCCGAAATGCTATTTATAGAAATGTTATTTTAGCATTTATATTTTTTTCTATTTCCAATAGAGTTGGAGTATATCCTAAAATGCTATCTATATCAATGATATTTTTATCATTTCTATTTGCTATTTTCAACACTCCCTCTCAACAAGAAAGGCATTCAACTCAAACCCGATCCTGAACCTTTGGAATGTTCTGCATGCAACACTTCTCTCAAGTGTTGTTGCTCCAGCAACTCTAGAAGCATAAAAAATATCCAACCTGAATCAGAATGATGCCTCTGTCATCAAAGTCTTTGATTTTTATTACCTCTGTCGACTGAAAACTCTGCACCTCTGTGCTTTTAAGTATCTGATTGCTCTAGCCTCTGTCACTTTGATACCTGACTACATCAATCACATTGATTCCTTCTATTGCATTCGTGTTGATGTCGGTCCTATCTCCTAGCATGCATACACACTCCACCTCCTCTCATCACGTTGCATTGTGCTGCCCACTGCTGCACTACAACTCAGTTACTGAGAAGTAAGTAACTAATCTCCCAACTGACCTCCCCGTTGGGCTAGAAAAACCCTCTGATGTTGAAGCTCCCTCTGTCACTCCATCCATATCTGTCTCTATCCACTCAACCAATCCTGCTACTCCTTGTCGAGGCTCCCGTAGCAAGGTATAATCAAAGATGTTGGGTACCTCAAAGATCTTGCCCCTATTTCAGCCTTCTTGGGACTATCACTTCACATTGCGCCATCTCACACCTGGAGGTATAAATGCATGTGCTCCCTCTGCCCACTTGGCTCGAAATTTTCCCCTACTACAGGTCTCTACATGAGTGGATGCCTCCACTTGTTCTCCTCTCAGCATCTCCAATTATGGCTCCTCCACAATTGTCTGAGACTTCTTTTGGGGCTACATGTTAAGCGATAATTTACTCTCCCTCTCAACCACCAAGTATCTAACCTTTGCCTTGCTCCTCAAGGCTTTTCATGCATCTTGTACCTCAAGTGCATACAAGTTCTTGGCTAGCACACCAATCTATTTCATCTTTCCCGCCGTCACGAAATTTTATTGAAAAAGAACTAATTTTAAATCAGCGATATCTCCCTCATCTGAACTCCGATTCAACTGATTATTTTTTTAATTTGGGTATTGTTTCGCAAGGAATCCAAATCTTCTATTTGTTTCTGAAAATTTTTCACAAAAATTTTCAAATTTTCTCTGCAAACTTGCGACCCTTTTTTTCACTCTGGAATTCTCTTCTTCGTATACTTTTCACTGCTCCGATAAAATTTTCTCCGATAAACTTGGCTCTGATACCATGTAGAAATTCTCATTGTAGATTAAACTGATTATGCAATGTACTAAAGCAAAATACTTAATCTACTTCTAAACAAACTTGCGGAAGCTTAGTCGATTTTAGAGCAAAGATAAAATAAAACACATATAATAGATGAAGAAGATTCAATCATACGTGAACACATAAGAATATCCTGGGGAAAGTCTCAGCTAAAACCCCGATCTCTGTATTAACATACAAGTGGAAATATCTCATAATTACACAAAGCTTTAGCTCACAAGCTATCCGGCTCTCAGTACAATCTCTCACTACTGCTCATAGACAGAATAGAAAACACATAAGTTTTCCTTTAGTCCTCCAAGCCTCCTATTTCCTTGCACACTTTCTCCTAGGTCCTCCAGTTGCAACATATGTGATTCTCACCTCACACAGAACACTGACCTCTGAAATATCTGCGTGATCCTGAAGGAGTTAATTCCTTCTACATGGATGAGTTTTCTTTATAGGAAAATTTCTCCAACTGATAGTACAATGTCCCTTCCTTTAATCTCAACTGGGTCTCTGTCTGCACTGACATGCGCGAGTTATTTATGAGAGAATATTTAGTTATCTGGAGAACACTAGTTGCATGCATGCATGCATTAACAAACTGAACTCACAATTAGTTCCTCCAACTGTTTGGAACTAATTTAACTGGACTTAACTCAGTTAACTGAGCTAATTAATTACAACTCAAATACAACTCATCCTTATCTCCTTAATTAAGTGATAACTTCCTCAATCAAAGGGATAACTATTGTATGTCTTCACATAGACTTCATGTTTGATTTTCTCCAACTAATTAACTCAATATGAATTAATTAATTATTTTTCAAACAGATAGTGAGACTAAATTCGAATTTTAATTCTCAATTTTAATTCTCAATTTTAATTCAGGGACTAATTAAAATTGGAATCTATCTCGAAATTCTATTTATAACAATGTTATTTTTAGCATTTCTATTTTTTGTTATTTCCAACAGAGTTGGAGTATATCCTGAAATGCTATTTATAATAATGTTATTTTTAGCATTTCTTGTCACTATTTTCAACACAAACAACAATTGTCGATTCAAGTCAGGTTGAGCATACCTGGGATATGATGGAATTGCCTAAGCAATAGGTCTTTGCATACCGACATAGGGCATTTGCATTTGGTAACTTTGGTATGGTTGTTGAATAAAACTAGTATAAGGTGGTTGTTGATAACCAAGTTGAATGTCTGGTTATCCATAACCTGCAAAGCCTTGTTGACCAAGAACTTGGTAAGCTTGAGATTGACCAAAACCAGGTTGAACATGTGGAACAAGTCCAAACTGGGGTTGGAATTGCTGGAATTGGGGTTGTTGAAATTGAGGTTGTCACTGTTGTTGAATCAACTGTTGTTGTTGTTGTTGTTGTTGGTACAACTGTTGTTGATTTAATGGTTGTTGTTGTCCAACAATGAAAGGTTGGTCAGGTTGTGAATAAGCTATACTAGTGTAAGCCTGGGTCAGTCTAGATAAGGTTATACTAATCTGAGGTTGTTGCTGAACTCCAGAAACAAGTGGTTGTTCTACAACAACTTGAGGAACTTGAACTTCTTGACTTGAAACTTGTGGTTGCAAGGTAGAAGGATTACTTTGTACCAGTTTAGATGCAACATTTTGAACTTGTGAATGTGGTACGATAGTAACAATAGGTGTAGTAGGAATAGATGACACAATTTTCATTGGTTTTGTTGGATACACAAGCCTCGGTTGAACTGGCATTGTTGCTTGCCATTGAAAAACTCTAATTCCATATTGACCTGAATATTGTGGGATATTACCATATGGTAGTCCTTCGGAATAAGGAGGATACGGTGAATAAGCATATTGCTCTCCATAGTGTGGTAATCTAGTATTTAATGGATACATAGGTCTTTGTTGACCAGATTTCCCAGCTTGATACTGATATGCAGGATCAAATTGTTGAGTTCCCATTAGAGAAGAACCAGGTAAAATTCTGGTTGAGGACATGGGTGATGACCATGGTGTAGAAGAAACCCTTGAGTGGGTTCCAAACAATGATTGGTAACCAACCGGGATGGATGGTTCACCATACAGGTGCGACTCAGGTGTGGTAGAAAATATTGAAGAGGTTACAACAGAAGATTCTGCTGCAGCTGCATCAGATGATATAGTTTGAGATGTTGACGGTTGTTGAGCCATAAATAACTGACCCAAAAGTTTTCCTAAAGAATCGACGGGTACTTGAAAATAAGCAGGATTAAATGAAGCAAAAAAAATCAAGAGTATTAGGGTAAAGATAAAGCCCAGTTCCAAAGTGAAAGAGGGTTCCAGTTGTGGAATCTTCTTCCAATTCCTCCTCTATAGCAATTAAACCTAGTGGAAGAACTTCATCGTCAGGTCCGTAAAAGATTTATGGGGTTAATGAAGTTGAAGTTTCAATAGTTACTGATGTCTGAGGGGAAACTAGTTGATTGTCTTCTGGTAAAGTAACAACTTCTGAATGTTCAAATTCGAAGTCCAGATGTTCAGGTAAATGAACAATAGTTTCAGAAAGAGGTTCCTGAACAACTTCAGGTTTAGATGTAACTTCTGTTTGAACTAGGATAGATTTTGGATCAACTTCTGGTTGAAATGATTCAAGTTCAGAAGTACTTTATTGTTGAGAAACTTCAAGTTGAGGATCAACTTGTTGTTGAACAACCTTGGTTACTATTTCACTAGGATCAATGCTAATGTCCTCAGGTAATTGTGAAACTTCTTCTTCAGAAACAGATGGGCCAAAAATAGTTGGAGTAGCTGGAGTCTCTTTACTTATCGAAATAGATGATTTAGGTAACTCAGATGAAGAACTAGGAGTTCTTGATGTACTAGACTCAGTTAAGTGAGATCACTTTGCCCGATTTGGTGTCACTTTGGGAGACAAAGGAAGTTTTCTCACTGTTCTTCGCGAATGATGGGGTATGGGTTGATGTTCCTCCACAGTTGCTGATTAATTTTATTATCAAAAAAGAAATAAACAAAAAGAGGTATACTAGGCAAAATATTTACCAAGAAACTGTGAACAACATAATACCTCCTGGAAAACCAAGAAGTATGGGTAGGAAATCTCCTTGAATGTTGTGTTCGGTTTATCACAGTTTACAAGGCGATCGAATCAGTTATTTAAGGATGGATAGAAACCTAGAGTTGTCCTCCCATATATACCCAAACGTACGTGGAGGCCAAGTCCATATAAGCGTTGTCTAATGCAAAACCGCACAGTGAGAGCATTCCCATATACTTTACGTATTGTAACACCACCCTATATACCTGAAGGTACGTGGACGAGCTATGATATTCTCACGTACGTGGAATGAGATATCACATTCGGGATGTATTGCAGACAAGTTAGCGACAACTGCTTTGTTTTACGACGCTGGAACATGTGTCTAGCCTAGAACTACTAAATGTTCTCGTTAATGATAATGCTCCATTAGGTAAATTGATGTTTATTTAAGTTGATCTTGCTTAGGAATTTGCCTTTCACGTTCACATGTGATGTATTCTGAAATTCCTAGGAATGCAACTATCATGATAAGCATTCTTTCCATTCAATTTAACAATGAAAACCCTAGCTACTTAGGGATAGAGCAATCAAATTTCTTTTCATCAAAGAGTAAAGAGCACAATCTAAATGCAATTTCCCTACACTATTCCTATCAGCAGACACAAACTTTTTCAGAGAAACATGCATGTATTTCTTTTCGATTCCCTTAAAGTGAATATGAAGAAAAAGGAAATATGCACATACAATCAATCAATCTTTCATATGAATGGAGACTCTTACGACAATTCAGATTCGAAGGAAGAGAATACTTTATGACACTTTCTTCCGAATGAAGATTAATCAATTATATCCTAACTTTGACTATTGATCGATAATGACAAAGAAAACATGAAGAAACATTAATCAATCCAATCAAAGTCAGGCTAGACCAGGAGATAAACACTCATTTTTAGAGACATAACATTCATTGATCAATCAACAAACAAACACACAGAGAAAAACTTAGTAAAAACTCTTTCCAAAGGTGGGAAATTGACCCTAGGAGGATCAACATAGCCCAGATTAGGAGACGGTGTGCTTCAGAGCACTGTCCCTAAACCAGGGATGCTCTGCAGCACACTTTGTCCCTCACAAGCCTGCTCTGGTGACAGTAAGCCATTTCAAGAGGTAATTTGACACAATTTTGACCAATTTTTCAATGTAAACAGTTGGATTACAATCTATGAACACAAATAGAGTCTACAAGGATGTCTTAGGAGGTGGATAAGCTACTAGGAAAAACGATTCTTCCCTAGTGGAGTCACCATTTTTTTTGGAGAATTTAGCATCTACGGATAAATATTAATTCACTAGACAAGTAGCTGTGACTAGAACAACAATTTAAAGTGCTTTAGACTTTCCCTATAAGAAATAGATAAGAAGATAGGATAGAAGGCCTACCTGTAGTTCTGCTTTCCTCTCGTCTCCCTTGTATCGATTCTGCCGCTCCTTCCTATACTTAAACCACTTGAAAAGTACCCTGTCAACACAACAAAAGATGAAAAACCGATCAAAGCACACGATCCATTGAATATAAATGAAAGGAATCAGAAGCAATTCATACACATAAGAATTATGAAAGAACACAAATATGGAAAAAGATTCAAACACTTTATTAGATAGAAGAAGGAATTACAACCATCAGTGTCTGATTCAAATTCATTCCTCCAACTTGGATCCCATCCAAATCACATCAAAAGCAAGACAATCTTGTGGCATCACATCATTTGCTCCAAATTCAAGTCTCATAACAACATTATCTCCTTACAAATCAACATAATCCAGCCCCTGATCACTTAGATGAGTGGTCAATTTATAAGAAGATGAAGGAGGTTTTGTCATTAATGGTGACATTGAATGGTCTTCCATACTTAGAATTAGTTCCATCGAGGAAGGGATGAGAGGATAGGATGATCCTTAACTCATTCCTCATCCATTTTCGAGCTCATAGAAGTTGATAAGACAGGGAAACTTTTATATGACTCCACAAGATAAGAATATTCCCAAACCCTATGTGAATTTCGCTCATTCTCGCCCAGTGCAGGTGAAAAGAAGTTTAAGTGCTCTGCAGAGCACCCTGGCAGTGGACTTAGCTGCTCTACAGTGCACCTTTACAAGGGCTTACCTGTGTTGGTCCTTCTAGAGGCAATTTTTGGATGTCTTTAAGTCATGAAATAGTCTGGGAAGGAGGCATTCAAAGGGTTGACTTGTTTAGGGCATGAAACAACTAATTTTAGGGTTTGATGAGTCTTAAATCACTGATCTGAATGTTGGGATTTGATGTGCCCAAATGGATCTGTAACAATAGGGTAGAGAGATAATCTGGAATGATACTATTCAACAAGTGAGAGCTATCTGGGACAATATGCTGATAATGACAGAAGAAAAAATGATTGTCAGGGACCTGGGAAGTATCATTGCTTCTCATAAAGAGAAAATCCAACAACATGCTCAGCTGGCAAAGAAGATGATTGATTTCTTAATTCCAAGTCTTCTCAAGAATTGAGCAATATGCAAGTGGAAGACAGAACAAAGTTAGTGTTGGAAATCAATAAGATGGTGCAAAAAAACTTGTACAAAAAAACAACAGAGGCTAAACTTGGTGAAATTATAGAATCTTTTCTGAAGTTTAATACAAATTTTGATAAGAGAATGAGGGCAAGATTTCCTTCTTGTTGGTACCGACATGGAAATTTGCTTCCCAAGGAAACTTATGAAACTTTGTTGGTGGAGACTAAAAGTAAAATTGACCCTTCTTATGAAAAACAATACTTCTCAAAGGGCAAAACCATTGTCAACTATCTTCATAGAGATTTTCAGCTCTTGTGGTTGGTTAAAACACTTTTTACAAAAAGTCCATCTTATAGCAGAATCACTAATTTCATAATGTCCCATAAAAGGTTCATTAAATGTCCAAGTTCAGAGCTCACTGTATGGAAGAAATCCAGAGCATGGATGTCTCCAATAGTAGCAGCAACAGAAGTTGGACCTTCAATAAGCGAACCTGTGTAAGAATCACAAGTCATCTAGTGAAAGATAGCCACCTCGATTTATTTTATCAAGTTTTCAAATATTGTATTTGTAATAATTACACAATTTTGGTTCTAAATTTTGTAAAAGTTAAGTCCTCAAAAGGACCGAATAGGACTAAAGTAGTTGTTAAAGTAGTTTGGTAGTTTTCTGACAGTTAACAATTTTTATAACTGTCACCATTATAATGTAACTATAAAAGAAATTTGACAAAACCATTTTGGGTTCTGATTTTTGACTTTAGAAGGCAAGAATTTTTTGTGTGATTTTTTCACCATTTCTTGGAGAATAATAAAGCTTTTCAAGGTGATTCCGAGCAGAATTTTGGAACTGATGTGTATTCCTATTCTTTCTAAATCATTTACTATCTTTCTTCTACGGAAAAAAGTAATGAAGCTATTTGTTGTTTTTATTATACAGATTTACTAAAGTTATAGTACCTGTAATCTTAAACTAAATAACCTTAATATGCACTCCTCTTTTCTACAGGTTCATTTCTCTATCTTTCACATTTTCCTCTAAAGTTTGAGACAGTAGATTCTGTAATAAGCAACTTTTGTTTTGGATTTTTCATTATTTCCTTCTATCATTTCGTTACAACTTCAAATCAATTTCATTTTCAGTGAGGCCAACTTGAGAAGTGCCTTCACCCAAGAAAATTTATTTAACATTACCAATAGACAAGTCTTTTGAATTATCATAATGGGGCAACAAGTTAAATGTGTTATCTTTATTAATGATGTGCTTGGCACTGACCTCTACTCAACCAGGGGTTGTCTCTAGGGTTACAAAAGGTTTCTCAACTACACTATCATCAAAGCTTCTCTGTGATTATAAACCAACAAGCCTCATGGGTTTCTTAGTTGTGTTATCATTAGAGCATCCATTTTCCCTAAATTTTCTCAGTCCTCTTTTCTTCTATGCCCTCAAAGTAATGAGCTTGATCACTAGGAGCCTCTCAACCTCTCGACCTCTCCTTTTTCTTGTTCCCTTCTTCTATTTGTGTGCCTGCAAGTCATGCACCATTTCCTTTCTAATAGGATCATCTTGGCCTTTACTTCTTTACTTCCTGCGATGATTGAGCCCCCCCACGCCCCCAACACCCCCCCCCCCCCCCCTCCCCACCCATCAATCTTTGTCTAAGTAATCTCTTGTCTTTCTTATGCACTTCAACAGCCTAGCCATTATCCATCCTAAGGATCCACATAACCCATCCTTCTGGCCAATGCAACCCATCCACAACCTTTCATTGTGTCCTTTCTTGGTTGTAGTTATGCCTAAAAGACACATGGTCTTGTCTTTCATTTTTCCAGCTAAATTTAATACACAATTAGACCATTAAAACCACTCAATCAACCCATGATTGATATTTAAAATAACCAATTTCCTCAAGAAAAGTCCTTCCTCAATAAATGGAATTCATGTCTCTCCCTCTTAGCCATTTAATTTATGGTTACATAATTACAAGGGATTTGCAAGTGTTTAAAACAAGAATTAACTTGTAGGGGATATCACAGATGAACAAGTATGAAAATGAGAAGTTCAAGTGTCTTTTTATAGAGGCGTGTCTCTTTGCAAATTAAACTCAAAATTAAAATTTCTTTTAATTTAAAATCTAGTTTTTCTTTGTTTTAACTTGTGTAACTGGGGAATACCTCACGCAGCTACCCAAAAATCAACATGTTTTAATAAAACAAACCATACTGAACTATTTTCGTATGGGGTATCACATTTCTTGCCCCCTTATGTTTCAACACCGTCCTCAATGTTACAATAGATTTAACAACCTTGAAATAATGAAGGAAATGTCTCATGCATTTCATTTTCCATTTCCCAAGTGGTCTCTTTAGAGCCAAAGTGCTTCCATGGCCATTAGTTTCTCATACAATCAAGTGTCATAAGTACAAATTCTAATATCAAACTATATTTTACATTCCACATGCCATACAATCATCCAAATGGTATTATGAATGCACACTTTGATTCACCTAAGAGTGGAATCTCACCCTCGTTCGATATCTCATTATAGGAATTTCTAAAGTACACATTCTTGTAAATTAACAAAAACTAAAATTCGGTTCTTAATATAATCTCATGTCCATTGTCTAATTTGAAATGCAAGTTCCATCCACACAAGAGATGTTACCTCTAAGCATATCATTCCTTTAATAATCACAAGTGTAGAAATCTCTGAATAGATCACAAGTCAAATTGACATGCAATAGGAAGTATTCAGTCCATCACATGATCACTAATGTATTAAATCATTTGATGGATGCAATCATGAAAAATGCTTTAAATAGTTAATAAATAATAAAACTCAACCAAATTATTGAGTATTTAGGGGGAAATTATTCATTAAGGAAACAAGTGAATATTGTCTAATTTCCAACTTAGGCACTATCTCCATGAGATGGAATATAGTCATAGGATTTAGTTAAGAGAACTAATATATCTTTTTAGCTTAGCACACATATTCAAGAATAATGGTTATCCATTAAAGAAAATTCTCACGTATCTCTCATAAAATTAGTATTTTAGAAATAATATAGTAATAATACATTAAGTAAACATGGAAAATTCACCACAATCCATAACTTCTTAAGAAATCTCACATTAAAAACCACATATCTTACCCAAGAATCATTCAAATTCCCTCGGGGTCAAATGGTTGACTAAAGAAAAAACATATACTGAAATTGTTAAAGATTCCAATCTAGGTTTTCCATCACATATTTAAGTAAAATTTCCCCAAATATATTGTACTTAGTTTCATTTTCCAATTAACTTGTGCTACAAAATTTTATATGAATTTTAGACATTTCTTAGACAATTTAATATTATGTCAATCAATCATACACCATGTAATGCAACAATATATATAGTTGTTATATGCTAACTTCTTCATATCAATGGTCAAGCCATCTAATCCATGCCCCAACTATTTAATGGTATTCATTATCCAATTCCTAGTTTTACTTATTTAATACTAAAAGTTATAGAGCATCTGAATCACACCAAATTTGGACGATTATCAAGTGAATATAATCAACCATTCTTAACTATCCCTATAATATTTGATCAAACTCTCCATAGACCTGAGAAATTACTTCCACAACGACACAAGAATCACCTAAATTGGAGTATGTGTGCAAAATTTATGCCACTTAGAAGTTGGCCTTCTTGTTTTCACAACCATATCCCCATAACTCATGGAAAAGGGGTTAGCCACATGATTATGATGATGAAGACTCTAGAAGAGTACATATTGTAACTTTGGTTAAGAGTCGAGGGAATCAAACCTAACCGCCAGTAGGCTATCAGGTTATGTTATAACTGGGCCACTAGGAGGAAAAGGGTTCCGTTCTTTCCAACTATATCTTATTCTATAAAGGAGCATAGTAGCCAAGAGGAATAGGGAGAGAGCACACATAGAGGATTTTTGCACTATAGTAATCCACATGCCACATGCCATACTTCTTTATACTCACAACCAAAGAGAGCGAAACATCTTCACTCTCTCGCTAGGTTTTCTCCCGAAAGGGTTTCCTAGGATATTATCTTGTGTTAATAGTGGTTTATGAGTTTTTATTTCCTTATTCTCTATTTTTTGCATAATTGTACTTTACATGCACATGCAATAAACTATAATTTACAAATCCATAAAATTACAGAGAAATAAACCCTCATAATGTAGATTTTGAATTTTTAAATGTAATTTTTCTGATCCTTTGTGATAAACTTTCTAGTGGAATATCCACCCATATTTACAAATCACTCATCAACTCTACCTTTACTACATCCTTTACTACATGTGAGAAGTTTATCATGCTCCATGACATCATTTGATGGTGTAAAGTGAAAACTAAGAAATAAATTAAATATCCTTCCAATAATTAACAATTAAAGTTTTCCACATTTTTCTTTGTTATCATATTGATTTTAAATTACTCAGAATATAAACCCACTTCACTACCTTGATATCATTACAATCATGCCTTATCCTTTCTAGAATAGAAGGGAGACATAAATTTGAAATAACTTAAAATCCCCTAACACGATTACTTTATTTATGATGTGTAGAATGGTGGCTAGAGATTGTTACTTATTTATGATTTGTAGAATAGTGGCTAGAGAATCATTGCAATACCTCATGTAGTTTAACCTATTGTTAATTATAGTTCCAAAACTCTATTTAGAAGTATAAACTTTTGTTTCTTCAAAATTATAAGAAACCCAACCACACTCACTTTCCTACATTTAAAAATGAACATTTTAAAATGGAATTGGAATCATCTATTATTGAGGAATTAGGCTGAGGAATTATTCAAATGGTTAAGGAATTACGTTCAAATGGTTAAAAGTGACCAAAATCTGGGTAAAAAAATTTCAAAATTTGTTGTAGAAGCAGTGTTTGAATCATTTTTTTATGGTGAAAATAGATTAACGCCATCAAAATCTTCCTAAGACACCTAAAATGATGAAATTTACAACTTTTACTTAGATTTACCAAATCCCTATCTGATTTTTTCAAAATATAACCAAAATTTCTATAACTCTCAAAGCAAAAAAACATAATTATTAAACTAAAAAAAATAACAAAACCAAAATTATTTTTAATTATATCACTCGGTCGGATCTCATTTATTAGCCACTTTAAACTCACTTTACTAATGTAAATTACTTTGTACTATAATCATAACGCTACTCTTCAATTACTTTGATCCTTCCAGTTTTTTACTTTAAACTCACTTTATTAATGTAGATTACTTTGTACTATAATCATAACGCTACTCTTCAATTATTTTGTAGATTACTTTGTACTATAATCATAACGCTACTCTTCAATTACTTTGATCCTTCCAGTTTTTTATTGCATTGTTTTTTCCAATATATTTCATATTTCACTTTCTCAAATATAAATAAAAAATACAAATATTTTAAAATATCAAATAAATAATAAAATTTACGACTTTTAAAAAAAATACAAATATTTTAAAATATCAAATAAATAATAAAATTTACCTTTTAAATTGTGGCAACGACTTTTTAAAAATGAATAGATTCCCTAGCCTTACATGTTTTGAAGTATTAATTAGAATTCATTTTATATTTATTTATTTATGATTAGGATTTTTATTTTATTTTTAAATAAAATAAAAATATAAACCATTGAAAAAAATATAATAATTAATAAAAGGTGGAGAAGTAAAAAAAAAATAGTAAAATGGCAGAGTTTTTTTAATTTGAAAAATATTTTAAATAATTTAATGTTAAATCATTATTTTTAATGTACCTTCTGTGCTATTGTGTGCAAAATTTTACAATATCTGCACTTCAAAATATTAATGAACTAAAATTAGAACTAAAATTATGTCATTAAAATGGAAAAGGAAAAGGAAATGTTATTGATAGATCTAAAACTTAGCTCACCATCTCTAATTGTGCTTATCTGCTCATGAAAAATACTTGATTTAAAGGCCTCGTTAAAAACTTTTAATCAGAGCACTCCAGGAACCGACAAAACATTGAAAAAGCAAGATGTTTGAACCTTTTATTAACTATGGCTCCTGATTCTGTTTCAGATACATGTTCTTGAACTAGGGGCCCAAAGCCCATATCCCAAGCTTAACAATTCCCTACTCAAGGGACTTTCTATGGAGGACATGTGCTCAGTGAAACCCCTCTCCAGCTTTGTCTCTTTTCTTTGATTCTCCCGGATCTTTGCGATAGGCATCCTACTGCAATTTTTCCAAAGCGTTCGGCCTTATCCACGGTCTAAAATTCACCAATTCTTCCGGATTTCAAAGGAATAATTCATTTCCAGGTAGCATCTGTCATCATCGTCAACAAACTGAAACAAAACGGAGAAAAAAATTTGTTAGATCGGATTCAATTTATTATATATCAAAATCACTGAGAAAAAATGACGTGATTTGCATACCTTGGTTCTGGCTGTGTAGTAACCCCTTGCCAGAATTCCGGACGGTGTCGTCTCCTCTTTCGTAACATACGTACAAGGCTCTTGCTTTGGACTGAAAGTTCCCAGCATAACACGAGTGTTGTCCACTGAAAAAAATAAAATTACAGGAAAGAAAGCCAAAATCTTTCAATATCAGGCGCTCCATTCGACATACTCTGAGAACAAAAGCTCTGCTAGAGGATCTTACCTCTGACTCCACTTTTCCACACGGTATTGATGTAAGTGAGGCCGGACACAATGTTATCGAGAACCGAGAAACAGAATTTCAGACTGTAACGGCTGCCTTCCTTGAGAGTAAACGACGAAACCTTCGATTTAGAAGCGAACGGAATAGGGAGAATTAGATCGGCCCGTCCCCGCGATAATATTGAAAGGCTCAGGATCTTCACGTCCGGCTCCAGGCGTTCTGTAAATTGCGCAGACATGCAAAAGCGCCCAATTCAACATAAAACACAAAAGCAAAGATCATTCTTTGAAAAAAAAAACAAAGATCATTCTTTGAACAAAGATCAAGCATATAAATTCTCTGAAAAAAAACCAAAGCTCAAGCATATAAATTCTTTGAAGAAAAAAAAAGATCGAGCATATTAATTCGATATTCTTTGAAAAAAAACAAAGATCGAGCATATAAAATCCCTGAAAAAAAAAACAAAGCTCAAGCATATAAATTCTTTGAAGAAAAAACAAAGATCGAGCATATTAATTCTTTGGATATAAAAAAACAAAGCTCAAGCATATAAATTCTTTGAAAAAAAAAAAAGATCACGCATATAAATTCTCTGAAAAAAAAGAAAGCTCGAGCATATAAATTCTTTGAGAAAAACAAAGCTCAAGCATATAAATTCTTCGAAAAAAACCAAAGATCAAGCATATAAATTCTTTGAAAAAAACCAAAGCTCAAGCATATAATTTTTTTGTAAAAAAAACCAAGATCAAGAATATAAATTCTTTGAAAAAATGCAGAGCTCAAACATATAAATTCTTGAAAAACGAAAAACAAAACAAAGCTCAAGCATATAAATTCTTTAAAAATAATGACAAAGCTCAAGCACAGAAATTCTCGAGAAAAGAATGTTCATACCTCCTATGGAGTCAATGTCCAGACTGCCCAGGAGTTGCTCTTTCCATCTTCGCAAGCTCTCGTCCTCCTAACAAGTCATATCATATCAGTTTTTCGTCAGTTAAGATTTATTTGTAATTTCAAAGGCTAAAGAAAAGAACGCATGAAACAGCATTTTGGGATGCAGAGTGTAATCATAAATTCAGTAAGGGTTTTCTGGAATGTTAAAATGTACAATTGGGATGATTGGAGATTGAATTTATTTATGTATTTTCAAAACAAAAATCTACCATCTTTAAAAAAAATTACTAATCTAAAAAAATCCGAAATCCATCTATACATTTAAAATGAATCCACAATCTCTGAACAATTTTCAGATATTAAATATTAATATTAAAGATTGTAATCCTACATCCATTTATACCTTCAAAATGAATCCACAATCTCTGAAAAATTTTCAGATGCTAAATATTAAAGATCCACAATCTCAGAACAATTTTCATTGCCGCAATGTTGGAAAAAAGGAGAAAAGAAAATTATTATACCTGGTCTTTCTCAAGCTGTTGCTTGAGGGGCAGAAGCGGTCCGAGCTGTTCCTTATGGGGAAGACGCGGTCCGAGGAGAAAATCTTCTCCAACTTTAGCATCGTACTTCTCTTCTTCATCCGTCTCATAATGCAAAGACTCGCCGAACTGTCCCAACAGCTTTCCATCACTGTGATCATCTTCCGACAGACCGGCCTCGCCCACTTCCTCCACTTTTTCTTTTATTTCGACCAACTCCGACTTGAAACCGCTGTAAATCTCCGACTTGTTGCGTGAGCCCGTCAACATAGACATGGTCGACATCCACTAAATACCTGCTCCTCGCGGCAAAACTGAATAACTAACTACTAAGAATAGAACAAGATGACAACTCTTCACAGAAAAAACACAAGGCGACTAACAAGAACCAAAATGGAAAGGACATTAAACTCCATAGCCCCTTCGACGAAATTTCTTCGCTAAACCTCGATCGCATACACCCCTGAGTACTTCCACGCAGTTTTCTTCAGGCCTTTGGGAACAGAAGCCATAACTATATATTATACAATAATCGACTCAGAGACTCGAGCTCTTGACCTCGAAGGAATCCAAACGCAGCAACAACGGAGTCTGTACCGCTACTGTAACCACATACACTATACCTGCTAACGTGGGTGCCTATCAAACCCAACAAGTGCCAGAGCTTCAAAACAAACAGAAAACGAAGATTCCCGGCACCCCCTCCCAAATGGACTCTTCCATACACGCAGCGTTTCCCACGTCCTCTGTAACCTGATACCTCCTTTTATCCCCAACTGGCAACACCCACCCATTAAAAAAATTAAAATATCTCGCGACCCATGAAAATTACAGCTAGAGAGCAGGTAGAGGATCCGATTATTTTACCTTGCCTCGTGGGTCCTCCACCTTTTGCATGCAGAGAAAGTACTTCGCACACCCACAGAATCGTTGAAATAATGGCACCACGAAGATCCTTGCAAGTTGCCTCAGTCCCTTCTCACCGTTTACTGCTTTGCTCTGCTCGTAGATCAAATGAAATGCGAGGTACATGGCATGAATCAATTAGGGTTTTTGGCGGGGTATCCAATGCTCTGGTGTGAGTTGACTGGCAGCACCTGGGCGTCTACGGAATCGTTACGGCAGATATCGTGATGACAGCAAAGACGAGGAAATGATGGCGATTAAAAAGAACAGACATCTTTCGTTATCTGCCGCCAATTCACGGAGCGAAATCACAACCGTCAGCTACTGTTCACATGACTCTTGCTCCTGCTCCTGTAACTGACACTAGACAACGAACAATTAAATTCCTTATTTCTATTTTTAAACACTGGAAATAACTTAAATATTATTAGTGAATTCACTTTATCTACTATTATTCTATTGGTTAACCGGAAAGGATTTCATTAGCTAGATGCTTATTGGTCGGCACTTGTGTTTATTTGTTTTTTTTCCAAATCATACCAGAGACTCTTTGCAAATAGATTACAAGGATTTCATCAGCTAGATGCTTATTGGTGTTGTTTCTTGTGTTTATTTGTTTTTTTTTTCAAAACATAACATAATAGATGCTTATTGGTGTTGTTTCTTGTGTTTATTTGTTTTTTTTTTCAAAACATAACATAATATCGGGTGAGACTCTTTGCAGATAGATTCCAAACACCAAAACTCCAGCGGCTGGAGTTGGTGATGGGACTGGCTTTTTGATTGCTTGTATCTTCCTACACTAGGGTGTATGGGTGATGCCTCAGAGATTTGAACATGGGTGAAACCCTTTGTAAATGGATTCCAAACACCAAAATTCCAGAAGTTAGAGTTGGTGATGGGACTTGCTTTTTTATTGCTTGTATCTTCCTACACTACAGGCATATGGGTGACGCCTCCAAAAATTTGAACACACCACATAGAATTACTAGATAAATTTTAGCTCCTTGTAGATGCCTTTAGTTCTTAAATCATTAACCTGTTTTTTAAATCCAAATAAAACCAATTCTTAAATAAACAAAAATAATTTTAGACATACTCCACACCAAATTTTTATATCTATTTTACAAATTAATTTTTCTTTTAACCCAATTTTTATTTTATAAATTTAAAATAATATTTCTTTATTAATTCAAATTAGTATTATATAAAATTCAAGTAAAAATGTTGAACTCTTGAAATATCAAAATAATGTTTCTCTTCTGTCGAAAATTTGTTTTTCAACTAGCTTCGAGTTTTTCATTTGTACAAAATGTTATGGGTACAACCTCTTCAATAAAAATTCACGCACAGACTCGAGATCACAATAATTTGGACTCAATTATTGTATTAGCACATAGGATGATAGTTAATGAGTTTCCTAGGAACTTTAGATGAACAATTAAATTAAATCAATAGGCTTTCTCGTCTTTTTCATTTGGACACAGTTTGATTCCATAGGTTTCTTAAAAAATAATGGATTGTTTTAATATTTTTTTTTTCTATTAGGATTATAAAAAAATTTGTACAATAATATTAAAGAAATTTTGATGTTTGGAATTGATTTGTAAAAATCTTAACCATGTTTTACTCATGTTTAAATAGTCATGTCAAAAAATATTATGTTATAATGATTCTTATGATTATTTGTCATTAGTTTTGCTTTGTTGGCAATTTCACTTTAATATGACTTTGCTCTAGTTGTGTTGTGGAAATACCAAATTTAATTTTGTATGGGGGCCTAAGCTCACTAGGTTGTGCCAAAAATGCTAAGTTCTGGTTGTGGTTGTGCTTATTAGTTGTTCATTTCTTTAGAATATATATTTCAATGTAACCAGAGTAATTGGGATTTTGTTATCCATACACTGAACAATAACTGAGTTTTCATGTGATCAATCAACTTGATTTTGATTTTCAAAATAATTTTAGAAATTGTTTACCTTTTTAAATTTATATTTTTTTTCACATTTACTTAATATAATTATAAAATCATTATACTATCAAATAATCAAATAAACACATATTTATTTTTTTACTTCAATTTTAATCTAATACAATTATGAAATTATCAAATAGTAAGAAAACATTATTATAAAATTATCCCATAATAAATAATATTATGTAAATATCTTTCACTTTTTTACATATACCAAATAGGATTATAAATCATGTAAGGGAGAAAAAAATAATCACGCCTCATCATCTAATTAGTTGCGTATATTTAGGCCAAAGTCGTCATGGAAATGATTAGGTGAGGCAGACCACCTTCTTCACCCGTGATTGACGGTGTTAGGCTTTGACAACTTGTAACCCGATATGCATGATTGTGTCTCTGACAATTTTCAACCTCTTCTTAGTGGCCGGCTGTCCTTGACAATTTTCTACTTCTGGTTAGTGGTCGACGTTAGTGGCAGCACCTTCCGTAATGCGTTACCAACTTTCTAATCCGTTTGTTATTTTATTGTAAAAAATATTCTTTTACAACACCTGCTACTGAATTTATTCAGTGCGTCTCAGCCAGTTGACTCGAGGACGTGAAGAAGGGAGTTGTCTCGAGGGCGTGAAGAAGGCAGAACGTGACATTGTTAAATTTCCACACAGGGAAATTTATATTTTATTGATAAAATATGATATTATATATAGGAATATTATTTTAAGATAGGAAAATTATTTTGGGCAAACAATTTGTTGGTTTAGAGATTATTTTAACCATACATAAATTTAGGGAACAAAATAACAATAGAGTTTTTTAGTTAGAAAGATACAATTTTGTCTGGATATCAATATGAAAACTCTAGTTGTGGTCAAACATAACAAAAGAATATGTTGATGTCCATATAAAGGCGTAACCATCCACTGGAATGCATGGGTGCTAACCACTACAACCACCAGTGTTGTAGGATGTCCTTTGCATGCAACTATTATAATTTCATAAATGTACCTGTACTTGTAAATCCCCCTCCAATATCATCATGAGTTTTATCGGATTATCAGTAACCAGGCCCTAGGTTTTATCGAATCACCCTCAATCATGCCACCAAGGGCTCTCAACCACCAAGGCTAAACACAACCATGGAGGCTCAACCTAGCCACGAAGGCTCTGAGGCTCTGGGCCACAAATCTACCACTAGGGCACTCCAACCACCCTAGGCTACAAACTTGCCACTAGGGCACTACAGCCACCCTGGGCTACAAACTTGCCACTAGGACGCTCCAGCCACTAAAGTTCACCAAAAGGCCCGACTAAACCAGGTCGGGGGTTTTCTTAGCTAACCCTAAACCATGCCAACATGAATCTCTGTCCCACTTCACTCTTACATGTGGTTTATAGCTTACCACAAACCGACATTGCAAATACAAAGTGGTTTTTAGATTACCAAGCACGGGGGTACACATGCCTTATAACACTTACAACACAACTCCAACTTTTGGAGTTCCCAAGTACATACATTACAAAGACCACTACAAAACATCCTAGACTTGCTTACTAATACACACGTGATTCACATTACAACATCATAGAGTTTATTCCACAAACACAAACAAACTGGCACTTTCACCTAGTTGTCCATCATCCTTCTATCGGTGTTGCTGCTACTTTCACATCTTGGGCATCTTTTTCTTTATCAATTAAATTTTGGAACTCCATGTTTAACCTGTCGTCATTTGTTAAAGTCGCAAATTCCATTCTGTGATACCATGTTAAATTTCCACTAGAGGCAGACCACCCCCATCAATAGATCTAGAGAGATTCGTTGCTCTGATCCACACATTCACTATCAGATCGTTGAGTTACACTCTGCTCCAGCGCACCAAACTACCTTCCTCTCCTCAAGTGGCACCACTGCTCATTCAACTTCTACTTATATGGACAAACAAAAAATTAACACATTACACTCTCTCAAAATAAATGTACATACTCGTTGTTTCAATCAGCCCAAGACTGGCCAAACCCAAAAGGGACCAAATCCTCAAGGACTATAATATCATGTTAAATTTTTATAAAAAAAATCTATATTTCATTAATATTAATATGATATTAACATATTATACAAAATATTATTATGAAAACTATTTTAAACAATGAAAAATTATCTCCACACAAATTTAGAAAACAAAATAAAAACAAACTCCTTTATAGAAAAACACAACTAAAACAAATAAAAATTACATATTCCAACAAAATTACCGAAATTACCGTCATTTAGATGAACCAGACTCTTGACCAAAACTATCGGAAACACAGGGCTTTGGGAATTGACCAAAACTATCGGAAACAAATGCAGCGAAAGGCGGCAACGAGAGTGCGTAGTGCATCTCGGGAAAGTAAAACATCAATAATGAAGAGCACATCACTAGGACGATGATTAGTCAGGGTGGGTGCGTTATGGGAGAGTCTTTAATATTTTTCAGCTGATTTTTTTTGTGCAATTAGGTAAAT
>APFE030398850.1:137703-160773 GCA_000404065.3 Pinus taeda
AAGGCCATTTTTCTTTATTCAACTATTTCTTTTGAAACTCAGATACAAGATTCCAACGACTTTATTATTATTATTTTTCAAATAGATTAAGTACATGATACACATAATGAATGATTTATTTTTTCGAAGTGTTTAACTTTTTGATAAGTGATTATAATAAACTCTGCTAATTGTGGGTTGATAACTCTGCTAATAGTGGGTTGATTATAGTGATGGGAGTTGTCTATAATGCGATTTTTTGGAGATTCCGGTGACGGAATTCGGCGGTGGGTTGATTATAGTGATGGGAGTTGTTTATAATGTGACTTTTTGGAGATTCCGGTGACGGAATCCGGCAGAAGAAATGATGTTAAATCTTGATTTTTAGCAGTTAAAATGCTTTTTTAACTGCATATTTGGATTCAGCGCCCTGGAAAACCCCTGGGAGCCATTGATTGTGCAGAAACTAGCTATCAAACTTGGGATTCCAATGAATTGCTACCGGATTTTGACCAGAAAAATCCACCTGAAAAACTTTCAAAAAGTCGCTTTATAGACTACTGCTTTTTAAAAATTCAAATTCTTTCTTAAAAAATATATATTTATCCTCTAAATTAGATTACGTTATTTTAATAAATTTTTTTACCATAATTTTTGAATATAGATTTTTATTAATTCATTTCTATCCCTTTTCCTTATTTTTAAAATTAACGTTATTTTATCGATTTTTAAAGTTCATTTAGAAAAATTATGAACATATATTAACATTGTGAGATTTTTATCATTCGCGGTGTTTCCAATATTATTTTTAAAGATTAATGTTATTTTATTGATTTTTTTATAGGTTGATTTAGAGAAACTATCAACATTGATATTAACATGGGGATTTTATACGATGTTGTTAGGTTTTTATTATTAATTTGGTTAATAATTCAAAATCGTTTTTTAAAGGTTATATATTTAAATATTTATTATTATTATAGGTATTTAATGTATTAATTATATATTTATTAAATAAAAAAATTAATGTGATTATTTTATTAGATATTCAATGGAATGAGTGATTTTAATTTTTAAATTTGTAAATATCATTGTTGGGCTTTATTTCTCCTTGTATTTATCTATTGCATCGATGTTGTTTCTCTTTTGCGACTTTATTTTAAAGGTTTTGCATATTTATATTGATGGGTGGAGCTATTAACTAGAAATTGTACCACATGTTGCAAAAAAGACGTCGTAAGTGGATAGCATATGGAAGAAGAACATATATGAAAAGATATGTGATATGTTTTGTGATCTAACTATTGCACGAGATGACCCTATAAGTGGATAGTATATGGAAGAAGAACATACATGAAAAGATATGTGAGCAAATACAATTCAACCATAAAAAAAAAGAGTAAGAAAAAAATAATAATAAAAGAATATGTCAATATGCAAACAGACAATTAATTTTAGAGTAACTAAATTTAGTTTTCTTCTATAAAACTTTGATCTTTCTAAATATTTAAAAGTTATAAATTGATCCTTCTAAATATATGAGAAATCAAAAATTAAAAAAGAAATAACCTACTCTAGAATCACAATTATTTTCCTTCTATTTAGAAAGTTGAAACTCTAAGTAAGGAAACTTATCACATTGCCCCGTTGAAGTTAGGGAAACAAATACAAGATCCTTGAATGATGTCTTAATCAAGTGATCTATTTTTTAATATTAGTTTTGTTGTGTTAATTTCAACTTCAGAATTAAAAACAATTGCTTGTTTGTGGCTTCATGTACATAGGTTTCCTTATGGTGTTTGTGAATGAAAACAGGTAAATTTATAAAGTTTTATATTAAGTTCCTAAGAAAAATAACATGAAAATCAAGAGCTGAACAACAACAAACAAATGTACAACAAACCATCAAAATGAACACTTAACACAATGTTTTGATGAATGAGTTCACCTCTCCAGGGCTACATCTCCTTAGTCTAGCTTCCATGGCTTGGGCCTCTGTATTAGCTCAATAATGGAAAAAGTGTTGTTTACAATGCTCTACAACTCCTAAAACACATTTCAACATGCTCAGAAACTCAAAATAAGCTAGGAACACCTTTTTCCTAATCCCAATTTGGTCAAATTTTGCAAAAGATATGGCAAAAACTATTTCTCCTAATAAAACTCCTCTAAAACTGGAGTTACCATCGAATTTGGAGGACCGCCACATTTTCTACCATCTTAACTGTAAGTTTAATTAACTGTAAGTTGTGTTAATTATGGACTAATCCATAATTAGCACTAATACCACGTGGTTATGGCTAGTCGTTAGCATTAAATGTTGTATTGGACACATGGATTACTTGTCGAGTTAGCTGACAGTTACAGTTTACTGGCCGCCAGTTCCGAGTGGTGTGGCCACATGTCGGCATAACTATTGCGGTTATGGTAAGCGCCATGGTTTTTTGGTTAACCATTAATCATATCCGCCGGGGTTACGTTGTTTTGTTCACATGGGAGGGGGCTGGCCTATGGGCTGACTCCCTCTTCCCCCCAACCAGAAAGTGTTAACACTTTAAATATATGTGAAGACCATTACATGTTAAGTCACAACGGTGCAATGGAGCGATAAACCATGTGGTTTGTTCGATGCAGGTCCCGGGTTTTACTCCATGACTTGCTATAAATTTTTGTTGAAGCGCACCAATGAACCCGACCTTTAGGGAGGGACACATGGTGGCCTTCGGGTTTTCCACTTGTCCCCTCCTCATTGGTCCATCCTTTATCCAATGAAAACAAGCCACGTCACCACACTTGCGGACCAACTACAATATGAAACTTGGCGAAACTTGATAGGTAGTTGACCACCTTTGACCTTACCTAGTCACTTGCCACGTCAACAATACAAATTGTTGACTGTACAGTGACTGTACATTTTTTTCAAAAATTTCTCTGTTTGGCAAAGCGGAAAAAATGTGATATCTTCCTCATTGGAGCTCGATTTTCAGTGAAATGAGTTGCATTGGGATCATATCACCGAGACAAACGTGGTCGTTTAGGTTTTGAGTGATTTTGAGAACTTTGATTTTTGAGCTAAATACTGAGCACCTAATCATTCCTCCCCACTGGAAGCCTTTTGGACCCCAAAATATACTATCAATTGTTCAGCAGGTGAGGGTACAACTCTCTCACCTTCTCGATCTGCAACCATTTGGCCTTAGAAGGTTTTTGTCCCTTGAGTCCCACTCGAAGGCATTCAACATTCCCTCTCTTTGAAGTTTTGGTTCTTCAATCAAGTATGAGATCTTGCTCAAGTTCATTAAGATATTCTAGCAAGAAATCATCTATTGATGGAAGCATAACATGATGTTCTTGATAATCAATCAAAGGAGGCTCAAACAATCTCAAATTCTCAACATTAACAACATAGTATATTTTCATATAAGGGGGAAAATCTAGTTTAAATGCATTGTTACCAATCTTTTCTAGAATTTTAAAAGGACAATAACGGATTGGCTTCAACTTTTTACCTTCCCCTTGAAGTCTCTCTTTGTTAATATATAACTAAACTTCATCTCCAACTTGAAATTTATGATCGACATGGTGTTTGTCATGCCTTGCCTTGTAGTTTCTCTGACTCTTTTCAAGTTGTTCTTGCAAAATGTGATGTATCAACAGAATTTTCTCAATGAACTTCCTTGCCTTATCTATGTCGCTATGACCATCGATGGCAACATCTTTCTCAAATATGAAGTCCAATGGCAATCTTGACAAGTACCCAAAACATGCCTCAAATGGCAATGTGTTTGTGGAAGAATGTTTTGCCCTGTTGTATGCATGTTGTATGTAATGCAACCATTCATCCCACAAATTGGGATGTTTGTTGCAATATCCTCTAAGAAGATGAATGACTGTCTTGTTGACCACCTCGGTTTGTCCATCTATTTGCGGATGAAAGGTTGCAATCTTCTTCAACTTAGTGTCCATCATGTCCCACAAATTTAACAAAAATTCCCAACAAATCGATAATCTCGATCACTGACAATGGAAGTAGGAGACCAAAATGAACCCAAATATTTTGGAAGAAAAGATGAGTTGTTTGTTCAACTATAATTTTCTTTTTACATGGTGTTAGAATACACATCTTGTTGAACCTGTCTACAACTACATACAAGTAATCATGACCTTTCCTTGACAATGGAAGACCTCCTACAAAATCCATTGAGATACTCTCCCATGGACGTGAAGGTATCGGAAGAGGAGTGTACAATCCTAGTTTCCTATTGCTAGGCTTACGTGTTGCACACAAAGAACATCCTCTAATGAAATGAGATACATTATCAAACACATGTGGCCATTGGCCTTTAGCAATACCTTTGGAGATTTTCTATTGTCTTGCCTACACCAAAGTGTCCAGCAATCACTAAAGTGTGCACCTCCCTTATGATATTGTTTCTTTCTCCCCGTGGAATACATAACTTGCCCAAGTGATACAATAAACGGTTATGTACATGGTAATCTAACTCTTCAATTTGGTTTTATTGCCTCAAGCTTGCATACACATCTTGAAAGTAATTATCATATGCATATTCCTCAATGTAACTTTCATGTAAAACAGAATTGTGCTTGAGTAAAATAGATGGATTTACAATAGGCCTAGAAAGCATATCATCTACCTTATTGTAGATTCCCTTTTTGTACTTGATAAGAAAATGACACTATTGTAGAAAACCCATTCATCTGAAGTGTCGTGATTTCTTAAACTTTGTCTGTGACTGTAATTATTGCAATGGTTGATGGTCAGTATGGATAATGGCCTCCTCACCCTTCAAGTAGTGTTTCCTTTTTTTGACACTTTGTACCAATGCGTAAATTTCTTTGTCATAAGTGGGATAGTTAGTCGCAACACCATTACAAATTTTAGAATGAAATGAAATGGGCTTACCATGCTACATAAGAACTGCTCCCATGGTGTAATCACTAGCATCCATTTGAATCTCAAATGGATATCTAAGATCCAGAGGAGCCAATACTGGTGCCGAACTAATCTTTTGTTTTAAAGCATCAAATGCTTTCTATTGTACATATCCCCAATGGAATACTTTCTTGACACTAGTCAATGCATGTGTGGAGCTACAATGAAAGAAAAATTAACAATAAATTTCCTCCAATATTGTGCTGCCCCAAGAAAGCTTCTTACTCCGTAACTGTATTGAGCTTGGGCCAATTCAGAATGACCTCAACCTTAGAGGGGTCTATCTTCATCTCACCTCCTCCAACAATGTGTCCCAAATACACTGAAGAAGTCTTTCCAAATTCACACTTTGACATGTTTAAAAACAATTGTTCTTTTCTCAAGACATCAAGCAATTTGTTCACATGCATGACATGTTCATTTCTGGATTTGCTGAATATGAGTATATAATCTAAGTAAATAATGAAAAAGTCATCTAGAAATGGTATCAATACATCATTCATAACTCTCATGAAAGTAGCTGGAGCATTTGTAAGACCGAAAGGCATAACAAGTCACTCAAACAATCTTTGTTTAGTTTTAAATGTGGTTTTCCAAATCTCCTCTTTAGTTATTATAACTTGATGATAACCACTGCATAAGTCTAACTTAGTGAAATACTTTGCATACCTTAACTGATCAAGCAAATCATCAGTTCTTGGGAGTAGATAATGATTCTTTACCATTATTTTATTTAGTGGACGAAAATCCACACACATGTGCCAAGTCCCGTCCTTCTTTAGCACCAAGACAATGGGTGAACCACATGGCGAAGTAAATGGGCATATGATACCTTTCTTCAACAATTATTGAATTTTCTTTTTGATTTCCACTCTCTCCATAATTGACATCAAATACATGCCAATGTTTGGAAGTGGAACATCCTGTTGTAGCTGTATCTCATGTTGAATTCCCCTCTTTGGAGGTAAACCCTTTGGTTCCTGAAACATCTCACCATGATTGCTTACCGCATCAAACAAGTCAAATTTTAATTTATCATAACAACCTTCAAAAGATTCATAATCAATATCATTCTTTTTCTTGATCATGAGAAGGACAAAATTTTTACTTGCATTTACTAGTCTCTTCATCTGCCCTACATTAACCAAAGAAATGTTTAACTTTTTGCGATGGGCTCTCACAATATACTCCACTCCATCCTTGAGCAACAAATATTTGTTCTCATGGCAATAAAATACTGCTTTCCTATCATACAAATAAGTACTTCCCAAAATGATTCTTGAGATGTCAAGTGGAACTACATCTAACTCAACTTCATGAATGAATTTTTTAGTAATGGCAAACCTAAATAAGCATTTCCTTGTAACCTGTAAATTTTCATTATTGACTATCCAACCCAAGGGATATGAATTGTGATTAGGTATAGTTTCAAGGTTAAGATTTTTGGCCAATTCTTCTGAAATTAAGTTTGATTGTGACCCACTATCAAATAATGCATCAATATTTGTATGATTTGAAATTACCCTTACATGGAACAACTCTATTCTTTATTCTTCATTTGTAGTGTTGTTATGACTATGTGAGGAACTATTGCTTGCAACAAATTCTTTTCCTTTTGTGACCATGGCTGAAATCTTGGTCTCATCACCAGAATCTGATCCAAGATCATGTTGTGTGGTAGTGGTCGTCCTTTTTTCCTTTATTGTTTGGTTTCTTAGGCCTTAGTTCCAAATGTAATTTCTAACAATGGGTTTCATCATGCCCAGCTTTGGAAAAATGTTGGAATATATATTTCTCCCCTTCTTTCTTCACGTTTGCATTCTTATTCCCTTTCCCTTTTCCACCCTTCTCTTTCTCCTTGCCCTTGAATGGCTTCTTCTTACTACCCTCTTCTTGAATGCTCTTTCCTCTTGCTTCAAGTTGCGTGGCTTGGACACATACCTCATCTAAGTTGCTTGGATTGCACATAAGGATAGTATGTTTTAAGTAGGAATGTAAACCCTCAATATATTTCAACAATGTATCTTGGGAATTCAAGTTTACTCCTAACAAAAAAGCACTCTTCCTAAACTCCTAGGTATAGTCTTGAAATATTTGGCCCTTGAGTTGCCTAAAATTTTGCTAACTCATAATGGCTTTTTTCATATAGGTTAAAGGATAAAACTATCTTTTAATTTCATAAACAAATTCAACCCAAGAAATGGATATCTTACCATGAATTCACATTCCTCTTGAGTCTTTTCTTCCCACCAGACTAATGCTACTCCTTCTAGCCTCAATGAAGCCAACTGGATTTTTATGTCATCTTGTTGAAGGTTCTGGATTCTGCAATAAACCTCCAATTGTCGAATCCATTTGTTTAACTTTTCTGCATTCACCTCACCATTTTACATGGGAAGTTCAAACTTTATTTCCAATTTGAGTAAGGGAGTTTTTTCCTTTGGGTTTTTGGATGAGTATGAACAGATTTTGTAGTGGAAGTAGAAGATGATGCTGTTTGAGATGATGCGGATGATGAAGATGATGAGGAATATGATGAAGATGGTGGAGATAGAGGAGGCTTTCCTCCATTACCCTTTGAATCCTTCTTTTCATATTTTTTTTTTATCTCCTAAGCTTCCCTCTCCATGTGGGGGCTTAGAACTCTCTCCAACCATTCTAGTATTCCTCTCTTCATAGAGGACTCTAACCATGTCAGTTAAGTCATAGAAATATTTCTTGAATGCTTCCTCTTCTGAAAGACCTTCAGTCTCTCTTGCTCCAGACATGATGTCTTTGGATTCAAGCTCAACTTCTAGTACTTCTTGTACCTCCTCAATCTCATTTGAAGGTAAAACTTGATTTGTTTCAAGTGCAACTGGGATTGAAACTTTGGGTGGATATTATGGCCTTGTGGCTCTCCTTCTTCTGGGAATTACCTCAGAAGTTGCAACTAATAGTTTCCCTTCTCCTCTCTGCAACTTTAACCTTGTAAGCATAAAAAAATTACAACCATTAAAACCTTACTTGCATAAAACTCAAGCAATCAAGAAAATAACCTTTGCTCTGATACCAACTTGATCTATTGTTGAATGTTAGTTTTATTGTGCTAATTTCAACTTCAAAATTAAAAACAACTTCTTGTCAATTGCTTCATGTACATAGGTTTCCTTATGGCATTTGTGAATGAAAAAAAGTAAATTTGTCAAGTTTTATATTAAGTTCCTAAGAAAAATAACATGAAAATCATGTGTTGAACATCAGCAAACAAATGTACAACAACCCATCAAAATGAACACTTAACACAGTGTTTTGATGAAGGAGTTCACCCCTCCTGAGCTACATCTCCTTAGTTCAGCTTCCATGGCTTGGTCTTCTATATTAGCTCAATAATTGAAAAAGTGTTGTTTACAATGCTTTACTGCTCCCACACCCTGCTTCAATGTGCTAAGAACCTTGAAATAATCTAGGAACACCTTTTCCTTATCCCAATTCGGTCAAATTTTGCAAAATTTATGGAAAAAACTATTTCTCCTAGTAAAACTCCTCTAAAACTCGAGGAACTCCAGTTAACTCCACTAAAACTGGAGTTATCACCGAATTTGGAGGACTGCCGAATTTTCCACCATCTTAACTACAAGTTTAATTAATAGTAAGCTATGTTAATTATGCACTAATCCACAATTAGTGCTAATACCGCGCAGTTATGGCTAGTCGTTAGCATTAAATGTTGTATTGGACACATGGATTACTCGTCGGGTTAGTTGATGGTTACAGTTTGCTGGCCGTCGGTTCCGAGTGGTATGGTCACATGTCAGCATAACTGTCACGGTTATGGTAAGCACCGCGATTTTTTGGTTAATCGTTAATCGTATCTGTCGGGGTTACGTTGTTGTGTTCAAATGGGAGGGGGATGGCCTGTGGGCTGGCTCCCTCCTCCTCCCAACCGCAAAGTGTTAGCACTTTAAATATATGCGGAGACCATTACATGTTAAGTCACAATGGTGCGATGGAGTGGTAAGCCATGTGGTTTGTTCAGTGCAGGTCTAGGGTTCGACTCCTCAGATTGCCATAAAATTTTGTTGAGGCACACCGATGAACTTGACCTTTGGGGAGGGACACGTGGTGGCCTCTGGGCTTGCCATTTGTCCCCTCCTCATTGGTCCATCATTCATCCAATGAAAACAAGCCATGCCACGACACCTGTAGACCAACCATGATATGAAACTTGAAAAAACTTGATAGGTAGTTGACCACCTTTGACCGTACCCAGTAACCTGCCACGTCAGTAGTATAGACTACTGACTGTGCAGTGACTGTACATTTTTTTTCAAAAAATTCTTTTTTTTTGGTAAATCGGATAGAACATGATATCTTCGTCATACGAATTCGGTTTTCATTGAAACGAGTTGCATTGGGATCATATCGCTAAGACGAACACGATCGTTCAAGTTTTGAGTGATTATGAGAACTTTGATTTTTGAGCTAAATACTGAGCACTTGATCATCAAGTAATTCAAAATAGTCGCTCTAGATTAATTTTAAAGTAACTAATTTTAGTTTTTTTTCTGTAAAACTTTGATCTTCATCAATATTTAAAACTTATAAATGGATCCTTCTAAATATATGAAAACTCTAAAATTAAAAAAGAAATAACTTACTCTAGAATCACGGTTATTTTTCCTTCCTATTTAGCAAGTTGAAACTCTGAGTAAGGAAACTTATCACATTGCACCGTTGAAGTCGAGGAAACAAATACAGGATGCTTGAATAATGTCTTAATAAAGTAATTCAAGTGAAATATTTATATGATTATATTACCTATGAGATATTTTTTTGAGGATTAGACTATTTTTATGTGGAAGTGGGAGGCCCCTATAAAGCTCAAATGTTTCTCTTGGTTGACTCTGTTCAACCGAATTCTCACATGGGATAATCTGATGAAAATAGGTTATCTTGGGCCTGGTATGTCAATTATGTGGAAATGTTGCTTAGGATTTCCTCCACTTATTTCTTGGATGCTCTTTTGCAAAAGAAGTTTGGAGGCGCATTGTTGAGTTATTGGGGATAATACTGGATTCCAATTGGCAGTCAATTTACACATGCTTATGTTATTTGTCTAGCAAACACAAATCCTTCATAATAGTTTAGCTATATGTAATTTGGGGCATTTGGATATCTTAAAATGTTGTTATTTTTTAGGACATAGTCCCTCTCATTGTTGTCACATGTCTTAACATTATTGGGCATTTTTCAAAGATTGGTCCATGGATGCCTGGACTCTCTAGGTGAGCTATCTCCTACAAAGATCTAGATGATTCTTTCCCAATGGGTTTTTTTGACGGGGAAGAGAAAGGTGGAAACTGTGGGTGTGGGGCACTCATCAAGCTCAATCCTGAAATAGAATATCATTTTTATTGGCATGAGGGGAGGATACAAACTTCAGGGCTAAAATTGTGGCCTTTTAGGTGCTCTTGAAATGTGTGAAATGTCTATATATTTGATCTTACCAAGATCGTTTGGGATTCAAAATCTATCATTGAGTGGGTGTTGGGACAAAATTCCGTCCAGATCTCCTCCCTACACCATTGGATGGCACAAATCATGAGGATCATTCCTTCTTTTGATGACAATTCTTTTTTCATGTATATAGAGAACAAAATGGGATGGCTGATGCTCTAAACGTGGTCCGCTCCTCAGTTTTAGCAAGATGGCATTTGAACTGATGATGGATGGATCTATATGTGCGGAAGGATCCTTTAAATTTTGATGAAGGGGTGTATTTTGGCCTTCTTGTACATGTTTGCTTATAGATGTTAAGATTTTTTAATTTTTAATTTTGGTTTTTTGCTTGAATATGAAAATTCTGATGTAAGATATTGAGAATTTTGATGTTTATTGTAAGGTTCATTAAGACTAAGACTAGTCTTAAAAAACTAAAATGCTATCAATGGCTCGGCACACTAATTTCATTTTGTTGCAATTAAGTGATTTCCTCATTATAATGTGCAAACACCGAGGGTATAACATCGGTAGAAGAAGAGATAACGTTGTGTTTATGGTGCGAACGATATACATTGTTTTCATATATCCTCTTCGTTCAGTGAGGGATGAAACAAGGAATATATACATAAAGGCAGTGCCATTTGTCTGCGCTTGAAACCTTTCGTTCCTATATATCGTTTAGTTGCCCCGACTTTTATATAATATTAAATTTTATATATTTTTGTTTTTTATTGTAGATATATATTTTATATATATTTTAATATAAATTAAAGTATAGTTGTATGCTATTAAGTTTATAGCAAAATATAGTTGTTAGGTGACTGATATTTTGAAATGAATTTAATATTAATATTTTCTCTATTATTAAGAGTATTACTTATTAATTTATATAAAATTATACCACACCCATATACACTGTATTAATCTAATTAGAATTGATAACCACACCATGTATTAATACTTATAAAATATACCGTACAACCATATTTTAATAATTGTTAAATTATTTAAAAATTAAAAAAATAAGTACTTCAATATGTTAAATTTATTTAAAAATTAAAAAATAGTATCCTGAATATAGATGCTGATAATTTTAATATTTATTTATCTTAAAATTTATTATTTATTATAACATGTTTCATATTCATAAGTATTCTATAATAAAAGAAAATGTGAAAATCTTAAAATACAATATTAACTACCTGATAATTTTAATATTTATTTATCTTAAAATTTATTATTTATTATAACATGTTTCATATTCATAAGTATTCTATAATAAAAGAAAATGTGAAAATCTTAAAATAAATATTAACTACCTGAGAATGAGAACAAAATGTCACAAGCCATTTATAAGACATAAACAACTATGTAATGCAATTTTCTTTTATTTGATAATAAATACCTTCTAAATATAATATCTATTGTTTTAAGTGTAAAATCAAAATTTTTATATGGTAGAGTGAGAATTCACAATACCAATAGTTGATTTTAGGTATCTCACCATATTAACAATTGATTTTAGGTATGTTTTATTGTAATTCATTTTATCTTATAAATGGTATTGGTGTTTTTTGGATTTGTAAGAGGATTATTTTAGAAAAAGATGTAGCAAAGAATAATGCTGATTTTAATTGGTAGGTCTTTAGAAACTCGTTGGAAGTGTTGTGAAGGTGGAAATTTAGTTACAAATATCATAGGCATGCTTATTGTATAAGATTTGTAAAAGAAGAGGCTTTGTGTTTTTGGCGCAGATGAGATGACACTATTTTCATATTTTCTCTTCATTCATTCAGTTAGCAGAAATCATTGTGCCAAAACTCGAAATTAGCTCCTTTGCATCCATATGAAGATTATTTGTGAAATTTGAAATCTTTCCGCTCCCTTTGAACATCCTCAAGTGAGTAGGCTTCATGTTGAATATCTAGATATGGCTCACCCCGTAATTATATAATTTTGAAATTCTTTCTATTGATGCATAATGTATTTTTGTATTACAATTAGACTTATTAGAGGACAACTTTGAGACCACATTCATTTAAAGGATCAATTCTGTAACGTGCGAATCTTAAGTTTGTACTTCTATGATTTTATTATTTAAAATTTTTATTTCATGAGTTATTAACAAAGTGTAAGATTTCCTACCACACTTTTGGGGCATCCTCTACCATTGAAGGAAATTCTTATAAGTGATAATCGATATAATTTTTGGTGGTATCAATTCCATTCTAAATGTGCATAATCTTTAAGGATTAAGTATAGCTAAATGTAAAGTAGACATAAAACTACATGACCATAGAGTGTTCACATACCTCATATCAGAAATTTTATGTTAATAAAAACTCCCTTCACATAGAATGTGAGCATTCCAAGATTCATTAATAGAAGGCCTACTTATGCCACTCTAATTAGATTTCATTACTTTTCATACCGACTAGTAGGAGAAAGGAATTAACAATATGTCCATAAATCTTTAGGTATATAGTTAGCAATAAAATATTATGTAAATGAAAATCATCATTTACATTGATTGAACCAAATTGTGGAGCAATAATCATAAGTGTCTAGCCAATAAATTTGAGTAAATCCCAAAATGATGTTGTGCTAACAACTTGTGCCAACCTCTAAGCATTCTCCCTAGGAGATTCGACGTTAGTTCCTTTCACTCCAAGCATATTCAGGAAAACACCTTATGAAGCCAATTGTGTTCCACCTCTTACCATTCCCACCTGGAACCAAACAAAGCAATTATAAATTAATTCACATTCTGGGTCCACTACTCAAATCAAAATCCAAATTGAAATAGACATCCTAACCCAAAGAAGGTATTAAAAAAGCATTAACGAGCATACTTTTTCTTACCTCAATACAATTGTGACTAAAACATGCAAATCTTTGCCACCGTTGGATGTTGATGCCTCCACAATTGTAATGCAATGATATCTCTCAATGTTTTAGGTAGTATCTTGGCTCATTGTAATAAATACAATAGAGACAATATTGGATGCATGGGCATTGAAACCTCCCATGGCACCAGCCAGTGCAGATCTAGTTAAGTTCTTAAGCATGTTCAATTCTAACAAAGTTGGAAAGTTGGTCTTTAAGACCTTGCTAAAACTACCTCAGTGATGATCGTCTCATGCACTATTGATTTCCCACACCCTTCGATCTAATTGAAAATGGTGGGTTTCTTTTCTGCACAGAAATTACCTGATTATCGGCCAAAAAAAATTGCATTAAACAAAAATAATTTAAACAAAACAATGGAAATAATGAAATAATATAAAGAACAGTGAACAAAGAGTCCACATGAATTATGAAAGAGGGATCACCGAAAACCCAAACTTCAATCAGAATCACTGAAACTTGCATGGCCAAGAGAGACTCACTAGAAACACAAATAACATCCATATTAGGAAACTCCTTCTGAAGATAATCTAAAACATTCCACGCCCCCTTGGACACCATATTCATCCCCATGGCACCTTCAGGGGAGCAACAAAACATTATGTACAAATTCCTCCCTGCAATTGCGCACTTGTCAGCTTAGAAAACCTGCTGGTGTTGTTATTATATGCATAATAACATCATATTAGTGAGAAAGAGTCAGTTTATATTGCTAACAAAAAAAAAGAACAAAAAACGAATTTAATCACCATACTTGTTGAAGATGAGAGACAAGCTTTCCTAGTTATGGGGATGTTCCAGGTAAAACTTGAGTCATGCGACTCTCTTGGCATTAGGGAATCGAACGACAGGAACCCTGATCATGCCATCTCTAAGAAGAATGCTTGTAGCACCTCCAAACATGTGAATGGCGTTACAACCTCTGTTGTGCTAGCCACTAAGAAACCCTCTGTAGTTGCCATGGGAACCATGTTTTCATAGTCTTCGATTAGAAGAGGCCTTGCAACACCCCACAGGAATATGCAAATACCCAATAAGCAATTCACAACAATGGCATGGATGGATCCATAATCAAATCCATCCAAGGGAAACCCATCCAAACATATCCAAGTTGTCATCTCCAAATCCCTTCTTCTCACGGAAGAAGAACTCTTGTAGTCTCCCCCGATAGCTGATTCCAAGGAATAAGAAGCCGCTTTTCCACAACTCACAACAACATCTCCCCAAATCTTATCACATGAAGAAGGGGCATCAAAATTTTCATCTTCTCCCTTCATCTTCTCATGAGAAAATAGGAGGAAGTGAAATTAGAGAGTTCAGTTCACAGGGCCGGATCCAACAACCGAATTGGTCAGTCAAGGAAGTCGGCTACAGTAAGTTACGAAAGTCGGTTCAAGGTGGGATCCAACAACCCAAAACTTTTCAATCGCCTAACAATGAATCAAACCGTGGTTAGAAGTGTTGAGTGGCAGCTGAGGTGAGTTCTTCCCAAAGGAACGCCTTACGGTGTAACAAATCCTAAATTATGAGCAAATTTCATTCAAGAGCAATGTTTTCCATGAATATGGCATTTTGTAAAAAAAATTCCAAAAACTTAAGAACAACCTTCTTTAAAGAAAATACAAGAAAACAAGATGGGTTTTAAGATGGTTTCAATCAAACTTGATATTTCTTTGTGTGAGGGGCCACCTCAATCAAGGAAACTCTAGAAGAGTTTTCGCACCTTAAGGAATAATCAATTTAAAGTTCTTGGGGATTTAGATGGTTCAATAAACCTAAAAGAAATGGAGAAGGAATCTAAAAAGGAAAAAAATGACCCCAATCATAGATTAACACACCTTGATATTGACATAGATCCATGATATGAGGATCCCAAGGCTATGACTTCAACTAAAAATGAAGTAGACGATGAAGAAGAGGAAGAAAAGTACCTTGATATTGACATAGATCCATGATATGAGGATCCCAAGATTGTGACTTCAACTAAAACTGAAGTAAAAGATGAAGAAAAGAAAGGAGAGCATGCACAAGAAATAGAGGAGAAGAAGAGACAAAGGAATAGAGAAAGATGAAAAGAAAACTAAGAAAAATATCTAGAGCCGATGGTGATGATTCAATTAAAATATTGTAAATCCATTATTAATATTCTAAAAAAACCTCCAAATCCCTTCTCTCCTCTTTCAAAGAGGAGGACATCTAATCAAAAAAATATGACTTAAACACGAAAAAAACCTCTTAAATATAAGATACATTACTAAAAGAAAAATTACAACTAACAAATGATATTTATGTTTTCTTATTGTACATTTCTTTTTAGTAAATTTGTAAAAATCTATCTTTGTAAAAAATCTATCTTTGTGGCTCAGAATTTAACAAGAAAACCCAAAAAAAACTTATCCTTCTCTACATTTATTTTTTTATTAGAAACGTGAAATATATATAAAAAACTACAATATATATAATCAAAACAATATGTATGCGTGTTGTGAACTTTAATATATATCTCTCGGTTATTCTTTTTAGAAAAGAATAGAACTTTACTATAACCTTTTTTTAATATATATCTCTCGGTTATTCTTTTTAGAAAAGAATAGAGCCAATCCCAAATAGAAATAAAAGTTGAACGACATCAATCATGATTTCATTTAGATTAATTTGATATTATTATCCGGAATTTTATAGTAAATATGATATTTGATATATAACAATCATATCAAATTATGAGGAGTGCATATAGTTTACAACAATCATATCAAATTATGAGGAGGGCACATAGTTTACCCCAAAAGAAAATTCTATAAATCAATTTTCCACAAAATGAACTTGATATAAAAGTAAAAGTTAAAAATTCATATAATAACACACTCAAGACAATAAACACACTCAAAACAATACTATTTACCACTTTTTATAATATAACATAATCAACGCAATGACTATTTGTACCTTGTAATAATGCTAAAACACACCCAAATTTCAATCATTTTAAATAATATATTTATATAATATTATCGCCGACTCAAAATTTTACAATAAACTCTCTAATTTTTAGTGAATTTCAACATTTTCAGCATCATTGATTATGTTTTCTTTTCCTTTATTTATTTTATTTTTACAAATCTAAAATAATGTTTAATATAATTTATTCAAAATGATATATAATAAATCAGAGATATTATCTTTATCTTAACATGAATTTATTTTGATGTTTCATTCTATAAACAAACAACTGAAAATTTATAATAACATATATGATAATTATGTACAGAATAAAGACTAACAGGTTTTCATCTCATCAAGGAAAGCAAGGAAAATGAAAATACCTTATATCCCTCTTACCTAGCACCAACATCCTTATTATCATGATTTAATTCCTATAAGAAAACCAAACTTACTATGGTGTCATCGCTCTGGAATATTGATCCAATATGGAAGCAGGGTTCGGAAAGAATTGAGCATGTGGCATATACAATGCGAATTTATATTTCAAATTGGAAGTCTCTTTTTACGAGATTTATTTTAAATACGGATTTAACATTAACTGAAAAAATTTAATTTTTTCATTTTCAAATTTATTTATAAAGAGATATTATTTAAATATTTTGTATATATTAGTAATTATATTTTTTAATTTAAAAAAATATTTTGATTATATAAACAAAATTTTAATTTTAATAACAAATAGAAAAAATTATACATCATACTAAAATAAACTTTTCAATTCAATTATATAATTTTAAATTTCACTTTGTACCCATTGTTAAACAACTACCTTTGTTAAACAACTACCTAGGGTTAAACAACAAAATTTATTAAGTTTCATTTATGTTTTCTAGGGACGAAGTCGATCAAACTCAGAAAGCAATAATCTTAAGTACGAATTATTACAGTAAAATTGCTTAATTGAAAGATGCAATGTTGATGGCCATGTGTACCACAAAAAACTAATACTGGATAAACCCTTTCAATATCAATGCCATGAGTGCCAAATTGAAATTGTTAGTGAAAAAAATTAAGAAATTCAAATCTCAAGATGAGGGGGTAAAAGGTTTGTTAATTTACATTTCCAATTTCTTTTTATTATTCTCCATTTAGATTCATTAAGTTGTAGAGACATGTGAAGTAATTATGATATTTTTTTGGTGAATTTATTATAAAATATTTATAATAAAATTAAAATTATTTAATGTAATAAGTAGTTTTGATGTTTATACATGTATTATGTAAAAATTAATTAATAGTTAAATTAAATTAAAATAATAAAAAATTGAATTTGTATATAGACAAATATTTTAAACAATAAAAAACATAAATAAAACAAGTGTAATAAGCAACTTGTTGCTTAATATCTATATTTTATGCAAAAAGTAATTATGTTGTAAGGTGGTTTTCTCTGAAATGAACTCCCCTATGTGTCACAGTGTACTGTTTTGCACCATTAATTTGATGTGTTAGATGATTGAAAAGATTCATATCGTTCGATGATTAGAGGCGGTTGTAAGTTCATTACCTTAACGACCCACAACGCCGTGTATCGTGATTCCCCTTTTCTTTTGGGGATGGCTCTTCTTTCTTTTTTTACAATGGCTTATTTCTTGGTGATGGCGGTGAGGGGGGCTAGTCCCTTGATCTTGATTCTTTGTTTACGCAATGATGCAATTCAAGGGGCAACCGTGGAGTGCCAATGTGATTGGAAGTCCCCAATCCTCTACATCGGTCCATTGTTCTAGCGCCCATACGATGCACCTGGTGCCTGAACTTTAGACCACAAACACTAAATGGTATTCTAGTATACTCTCAAATTATGTTTTTAGTTTCACTATCAATTTAATGTGTTATTAGCTGGCACTGTACGAATGAATCTTGATCGAAGAAGAAATATGGATATATGAGGAGTATGAATCTTGATGGAAGAGGGAATATGTGTCTATAAGTAATCATGATTTGTGACAACGTATTCAAGGAATTTAGGCTGATTTTGCTAACCCCATCTGTGTAAATATTTATCCCTGCTATGGACCCTTCATGCTTCCCACACAATGTCTTTCTCTTTGATTAGAACCGAGTACCATCTCCACTTGTTTCTCAGGCAATGCAACCATTTGTAAGGTACTATTTGACATCAATTTGCTTTTTCTATGATGACCCCTAGTGATTTCAAAGGTCAGAGATATAATGTTTCAACAATTTATGGATATTCTGAGTATTCAACCTGTCAAGAATCTATGCTAAAGTTGTATTGGAGGCTTCACTTTGGGATTTAGTCAGAATGGTGAAGGAACAAAAGGCGGCACTGAGAGAGGAATATCTTAGGTCTGTAATAGATTTTCTTGAGTTCGACGACCCTAAATTGGAAGTTGGGCCTCCTTTTGCAACAAAACTATATTTGTCTGGCTGGAGCAGCATGGGATACTCAAAAGTGGATTTCTGTTGGGGGTGTATGTGACTCCAGTGATCTTTCCATTTGTTCATGGTTTGTTTTTCATTTCCAAATACAAATGATAAGAGAAACTATGTGTTTGTTTTCAATAATATTGCAAACTAGAAGTTTGATTGCGTGTATGGGCATTGTCCATTATATTTTGAAAGGAAACTTCTTGTTTCCGCAAAGTATCTTACTCATAGCTGCTTTTGGGAAAAAAACAAAAAAAAAATATTGGGAAGTTACAGATGAATCGACATCACTTTCCCTTTCATTTCTGTGCATTTCATTAGTGTCCATTTCTATAAATTAGCACTACAACTATGTGCTTGTTTTCAATAATATTGAAAACTAGAAGTTTGATTGCGTGTATGGGCATTGTCCATTATATTTTGAAAGGAAACTTCTTGTTTCCGAGAAGTATCTTACTCACTGTTGCTTTTCGGAAAGAACAAATACAAAATCTTGCTCAGTGTTAGTCAATTGATAACGCTTGATAATTCATGATTATATAAAAATTATCTGTAGAGAAATGGTTTATATCGTGTATTAAATAACGCATGAATCCATATCTCCAACTATAACATAATACACCCTTAGATGGAAATTATCTCCTATACTTTGTACTTTGTATTTGGTTAGATGTGTTACGTGTTATATCAAGTCATTATACTTGGGTCGTCTAATGGGGACTTATTTAATCAACATAGTAACCCATTTGATCATGTTTTCATTTATTTGACCTCCATAATTGAGATTCTAGAATTTTATTACACTTTCATAATTTTTTAAAATGGTAATACATAAGAAAAGGTGGGTTAGCTTAATGAATCAAGTCCCTATGATTAGAGTATTTTTGTTCTTGATACTCGGGTTTAGGGTTTATCTAAGTGATCTTCTAGTGAAATTTTTCTGTACAAACATTTTATATGTACATTTAAGAAAATATAATCTCTAAATAGTTAAGGTAAATAATTATTTATGTTAAATGTTTAAATCTAAATACTAACTACCTTGTTTTCCGTAATGAACTTTGTCCATTAGATTAAATATTAAGACATACAAACTCTAACAATATAGTAAGAATTTGGAAGCTCATATGGCATAATATTTTGGAACTAAATCAATCATATGGTTGGTTTTATTTTTTCATAATTTAATCAAATTACAAATAAAAATCTCAACCATTATCATAATTATATTATGATGCAACTTTTATAAAATTTTATAAAACTCTCTAGATGTATAAAATTATGATAAAATTATTTCTAGAAAGCTTTATAAAATTTTATATAATTTGCATCATAATAAAATTATGATAATGGTTGAGATTTTATTGTAATTTGATTAAATTATGAAAAAATAAAACCAATTATATGATTGACTTAGTTACAAAATACTATGCCATATGAACTTCCAACTTCTTACTATATTGTTAGAGTTTATATTTCTTAATATTTAATGGGACAAAGTTTATTATGGCAAACACGGTAGTTAGTATTTAGATTTAGACATTTAACATAAATAATTATTTATCTTAATTATTTAGACAATATTTTTTCTTAAATGTACACATAAAATATTTATACAAAAAAATTTCACTAAAAGAGATCACTTAGATAAACCTTAAATCAGAATATCATGAACAAAAATACTTTAATCATAGGGACTTGATCCATTAAGCTAACCCACTTTTTCTTATGTATTACCATTTAAAAAAATTATAATAGTATAATAAAATTTTAAAATCTCAATTATGGAGGTCAAATAAATGAAAACATGATGAAATGGGTTACTATTCTGATTAAATAAGTCCCCATTAGACGACCCTAAGTACAATGAACTGATATAACAGGTAACACATCTAACCAAATACAAAGTATAGGAGATATTTCTAGCTCAAGGTGTATTATGTTATAGTTGGAGGTATGGAATCACACGTTATTTAATACATGATATCAACCATTTTTCTATGGATAATTTTGATATAATCATGAATTATCAAGCCTGATCAATTGATTAACATTGAACAAAATTTTATTTTTGTTCTCTCCCAAAAGTAATTGTGACTAAGATACTTCGCGAAAACAAGAAGTTTTTTTTCAAAATATAACAGACCCATACACATACTCAAACTTCTAGTCTTTAATATTATTGAAAACCATCACATAGTTGTAGTGTTGATTTATAGAAACAGACACTAATGAAATGCACAAAAATGGAACAGAAAGTGATGTCAATTCATCTATAACTTCCCATTCTTACTGCAGCCTCTAGTTTACTAAACATTATTATACAAATGCATACGATTATCAGAGTAGCCTACGGTGGACACCACCTATTTCCTATTACATTTCAAGCTTTTCCATTTCTGATTTGAATGCTTCCATTGCTTAAAAGGGGAAACATGTAATAACTCTCATGCAATTTTTCTTTAACCATCGACTTCTAAATTACCAGGCTAGCTAGTTCCCTAGAAGGGTATAAAACAAAACTAAAGTTGCAATTACAATGTTGAAATTGCTAAACATTCTCTTAATTGGAATATTGCAACTCAAATCAATATGATAGATAAAGAAGAGTTCACTTTACTTTTAACATCATAGTATTCCTCTCACTCAAATTGTAACATATCATGTCTCCATTTATGCTCTTTCTCCATATGTTATTGCCTTAAGAGGTTCCTTTACAACATCTGGTGCAATTACTAATTGATAACTAAATTAAACTAAAAATAATAAAAAATTAAAATTACACATAGACAAATACTTTAAACAATGATATAAATATTAAAAATAAAATTGTTTTATTTACATAGTTATTTGTTGTTTGAATCAATAACCATTTTAATTTATTATTATTAATCAAATTATCACATCTAATAATGTGAAATAACAACTCCCTCTGGACAGAACTCCCCTCCCCTCTATGCTACTTGTACCTTTGTATTCTATTGATTTATATTTTAGACGATTAAGATAACTTGGGCCATTAGATTCGTTGCAGTATAAATCAGCTACTAAATGGTTATGTCAATTATGAGTTATTAATTTAAAAACTTCATACCCATTTAATTCAATTACTAGCATTTTAATAACCTTATCTTGAATTCGATTTAACATTGAACTTTTTCTTGAATTCCTGTTACAAATTTATAAGGTGGGGGGATGGTGAGTCTCTTCCACGTACCTCACACAGAACTCGAATTTATAAGTTCACAGAGATTTTGAATTTTAGGCCTACGATGTAAACAAGTGGAAATCAAAATGGTGGATATCGCGTTCTTGATGACTGAACAAATGACATTTTTCCAACCTTGTGAAGCGTAAGGCCAAGAAGGAAGAAAGTGATAAAAAAATGGCCTGTGCCTGCCGTCATCACCATGCCATGAGTCCAGACAGCCTGGTCGTCTCTTCTCGGCCGCTGGTACTCTAGGCTTCAAGTTTAAAGAGGGATTAATGGATCATTTGGTGGTTTCTTCTCGGCCGCTGGTACGCAGGCTTCAAGATTGAAGAGGGATTAATGGATCGTTTTCAGTGACTATCATATATTTTATATTCTTATGTTGGTTTTTTTGCTTGGAACGATTTCATTTTGACGTTTGTATTATTTGTGAATTCAAATGCTCTTTAGATAGCTTAGCTTCAGCAGAGAGTAGTTCTCCATGGACTATAGAAGATTGTAACAACTGTAGCTTCAAAGCTTCTTGTATTGTATTTTCCATAATGAGGTTTCTAATTTTCACTAGAAAATGGTTGATTGGTTTTTGATTGTTCTCGATGTTTGTGTTGTTGTAATGGTATATTATTTGTGAAGTAGTTGTCTATAATGCGACTTTTTGAAAGCTTTTCCGGTGGGTTTTTCTGGTCAAAATCCGGTAGCAATTTATTGGAATTGCAAGTTTGATAACCAGTTTATGCAGAATCAAAGCGTCCAAAGGGTTTTTCATGGTGCTGAATCCAAATATGCAGTTAAAAAACCATTTTAACTACAACAAATCAAGATTTAACCTCAATTTCTTCAGCCGGATTCCGTCACCGGAATCTCCAAAAAGTCGCATTATAGACAACTCCATTTGTGAATTCAAACACTGTTTAAATAGTTTCAACTGAGAGTTGATGGACTGTAGAAGAGTGTAACAACCACAGCTTCAAAGCTTCTTGTATTGTAATTTATAGAATAGGGTTTCCAATTTTGATGGCAGAATGACTTGAAATGATAATTTTATTATAAAGATACATTTTCAACATTTATGAAATAAACAATTTTGAATATATAAATTAATTTTCTTTTGTTTTTTCTTTATCAATTTATTTTTATTTTT
>APFE030398850.1:160793-173702 GCA_000404065.3 Pinus taeda
TTTTCAAAATAGATACTTATCATTTATTATTTGATGTTTTGTTGTTATTTTCCACTTTGACATTTTAAAATATCTGTATTTAATAAAAATAAAATTTACAATTACATTTCAAAATTGGTTGCCTCACAATGAGCATGAACAATTTGATGCATATCTATTTTTTTTTTAATTAATTTTATGACACACTTCATATTTTAAAACTAAATTGATGTTTTGTTGTTATTTTCCACTTGACATTTTAAAATTTGTATGCTTAATAAAAATAAGTTTTACAATGATATTTCAAAGTTTGTTGTTTCACAATGAACGCTGATAATTTGATACATATTCATTTTTTTCTGATTAATTTTAAGATACACTTCATATTTTAAAATTTGTATCTTTAATAAAGACAAAACTAGTATAATATTTCAAAAGTTAATGCATTATAATTACAACTTGGAATCTATATATTTATGATAATTTGATACATATCCATTTTTTTCTGATTAATTTTAAGATACACTTCATATTTTAAAATTTGTATCTTTAATAAAGACAAAACTAGTATAATATTTCAAAAGTTAATGCATTATAATTACAACTTGGAATCTATATATTTATGATGTGTCGTCATTTTTCAATTTACATCAATTTTTTAATGTTTTTTCTACTCTTTCAAAACCATGTATATTTATAATGTTGTGTTGTTCTTTCCTACTTTACATTCTAAAATTTATGTTTAGTAAAACTAGAACTTTTTAAAATTTACAATTTCACAAATATGGACATGATTTTTAATTAATTTTATATTCTATCTCATATTTTCAATAGTTTTCATTTAATAAAAATAGATTTCACAATTATATTTCCAAATTACTATTAAAAAAATTATAGCCATTTATGATTAATTTTCTTAATTAATTTATTTTGCATTTTACTTTTGACTTTTATGTTTAATAAAAATGAATTTTAGAAAGATAAATTTCACAATTATATTTCCAAATTACTATTAAGAAAAATATAGACATTAGTATAATTAATTTAAATTTTGTTCATTTTGACTTTTGTTAATAAAAATAATTTTAGAAGTACATTTCCATAATTACTAATTAACAAAAGCAAAATATAAGAAGTAATTTAATAAATAATATTTTGAATGTTATATATTAATGTTCTTTCTTTATTTTTCCTCTTTACGATTTAGATTTTCATCTGTTAATAAAGTAAAAAAAAAAAATTTAATTATTTTAAAACTCATTTACTTAAATGAACTATAAATTTTTAAAGTAGATTCAAAATTTGTAGCTATCTCAACAGGATCTGTAATTCTAAATTCTTTATGCACATTCGTTTTTAAGTTTAATTTAACAATTTAACTATTCTATTCTTATTATAAATAAATTTTATAATATTAAATTATTTTATAAATATAAACATAAACAACTTTGAATTTATATGTTATTATTCTTTTCTATACTAAATTAATTAAAATAATTGAAAGCATAATCTTTTAATAAAATAACCCATGTGCTATTCATGCTATTCATTCAATTAAACTTTAGGCAATTAGCCCCTAATGCACTCCCTTATGTGCCCTGTGACATGTATTAGAGAATTTTTTAATTAAAACAAATAACCTGGGTATTAGAGAATTTCTCGGTCAACTCGTGTTGTCATTAATTAAAATAAATAACCCCTGAGTATTAGAAAATTTCTCGATCAACCCGTGATACAGGAGCATCTGGACTTAGCCAGCAATGTGAAGATTTGTTCACATGTTGTGGTTAAATAAGTTGAATTTCATTGACCTGAGTGGTCAAAAGTCAGTTTTAGTCGAGATGGTTGGCTCTCTCGAAAATGATCTGTACTTCATTATTGTAATAGTTAGGGAATTGTCTTCTTTTAGATTAAGGGATAAGTTGTTAGCATAGGTGTGTAATGGAGCTTGAAAATAGAGATTTGATTGTTAGAATGATTAAAATAGAGATTGAGTTGTTAGTACAATTAGAATAGGATTCGACTCATAAAGAGAAAAAATGTAATGAAGAAGGATTAACTTAGGTGATTGAGATTTGAGTGAGAGGTGAGAGTTGAGTGATAGAGAGGGTTTTGAGGTTGAAACAGAGGTCTATTAATTTGCTGTAATTGAGTTGAGAGGGTCGAGAGGGCCAAGACTCTGTAACTATTATTATATTGAAGGAATTTGATTTAGTGTGCATTTATGTGTTAATCCTGGTGAAAACTCTCGTTTACCTCTTTGTATTTTCATTCTGAACTAGATCGGGTATTTTCCATGTTTTCACACTTTAAATGTTAATCTCAGTGTTTATGTGTTAATCACAGTCATTAGTATTAAGGATGGGGGTAGAAGAGCACAGAAAGGCTTGATCGTGGTTGAAGGCCCATACTCCATCCTAACCATCAGTTTAAATTTTATCTTCTTATGTCATAGTCAATGGCGGGGTTAGGCCTAGTTTTAACCCATGCATTAGTTGAAGAATTGTTAGCCGAAGGATTTGATGAACTCCATTATCCAATATATATCGGGTTTTAAGATGATCGAACGATAATCTTAAATCCAGACCCGAACTCTTATAGACTAAGATTTTATAAACCATATAGGTTTTGTAAGGGCAGTTAAACGTCACACATATCCTTATGCGATATTACTATCAACCGCTGGATAACTGCTGATGCTGACCATTGGATTAATATCACATCGCATCATTTATGAGTGAATGAACCCTGGCCTGGAGAACTTGAGATATGTGATGTGCGATGATCCAGTGACTATCAACCGTCGAATTAGATGACGAAATCAACAGTGTAGAGTGAAGCGCCTGTGCACAAAAGGGAAAGTCAACGTGGGGCTGGTTGCTGTTCAATTGATGTTCAGTTATTGTTCAGTTGTTATTCAATTGACCTCCTGCGTCATTTTTGGTATTAGAGCATAGAGATTGAGTTTGACTGCAGTAAACATGTCACTAAGGAGAGGAGTTGGCATAGGTAGAGGAAGACTTGAAGAAAATGTAGTTCTGCTGGAGGAGATCTGGAGTCTGCGTACAAGGATGTACACAATGGAGACTGCGCAGAGGAGAACACCTGATGAAGGAGTTGACAATGTTGTTGATGAAGGAGGGGGCGCGTGACCGTTACGTATACTATGCATTTTTTTGGTTGAATGAATGTATTAAGTGGTTGGCGTATTAATTGGTTTGTGTTGGTTTGTTACATACCAACCTTAATAGTTGGTATAACCGCTTTGTACCAAATTATGTAATCATAAGACCTTTTTTTGAATTAACCAAATATCATATTAACCATATTATGTTTTGATTTTTGTTATATGGTGTTATTTTTAATATATGGTTTGTAAACCATATTTTATATAGTTTTTGTTTGTTTGTTTGTTTTATATAAGATATTTTAATATTATATTTTTTTTGTCTTTTGCAGAATGCTAGCATGCCATCTGTTGATGTTTTAGTGGCCATTAAGTCACCAACTAAACTTAATGGGTCCCACCTGCTGACTGGGATGCCATGTGGCACACTGTGGGCCCCATTTGTTTCCCCTTGTCATGTCAAATTTTGAAGAGCTCTATCTTTTGCATATGAGCTCGGTTTGATGAACCGTTCACATCACTGCGATCACAACAACGAGATATTCAACATGAACCTAGTTTGAGAATAATCTAAACACTTTCATGTTTGACCTTTCTGAGTCCTCTTGGATTTCTACATGTGTTTGGAGCCACCTGGATCAAATATTTTGCATAAAAATATCAATAACCATAATATTTCTTGAAAGATTGGAGGGACTTGTGCGAGGAAGGATATTATGTTCATGGTTCCTATTACATTAGTTTTATTGAAAATATTATGTGTTTTATATACACATAAATAATAGCTATTATGTTAGTTTCTTTTTAGAACAAGAGTATGTATTTGCATGCATGAAAGGAATGACAATTATGATAGATTTAACTAAAAAGAAATATGTGGTTGTATTCACAAAAAGAACAACCAGTTGTGTTAGATATTTTTGAAAAGGAAATAAGCATTCATGTGCACGAAAGAAATAACTATGGTGTTATATTTCTTGAAAGATTGCACATGAATTCTTGTGCAAGAAATGAGGAGATTCAAAGTTATTTATTGAAAGCTTGCAACATACGAATTTTGTGCACAGAGTGGTAAGAATCATGGTTGTTTTCTTAGAAAGTTTCATATGAATCTTGTGTTCATACATAGACAAGAACTCATGTTAGCTTTCTTGAAAATATTATGTATAAGTATACATAAAATTAATGGTTGTTGTGTTATATTTCTTGAGGAAGAATGTCATATGAAAAAGAATAATATCTATTGTGTTAAATTCCTTTGGAAAAGAATAAATATTAGTTGTTAGAGTAATTTATTTTGGAAAAATAACACAAATTTCTATGCACAAAGATCATAGCTAATGTGTTAGTTTCATTTAAAAAGACAGATAGTTGTGATGGTTGTTCTTTAGGAAAAGAATGTGTCTTGTACGAAAGAATCAACAATTAATGTGGTGTTTATCTTTGAAAATATTACTAGGTTCTTGTGGGTAAATGTATAATGTAACTAATATTTCGCTTTCTCCTGATACATGTGAAGTAGGGATAAGTGAGCACGCCTTGGTATTCTTTATGTATTTTACCTTATGCAAGTGAATTATAGATGGATAGATATATGTCATAACTATACATGTATATACAAATAAATAAATAAGTTTTCGTGGTTATGTGTTTTTAACTAATGCATGTGTAATGTTAATAAAAAAGGCATGTCTTAATACTTTGTATCCATTTTATTTATGCACATGAAAGATGTTTGAAGCATAACTAGTAAAGACTTATTGTCAAAGTTTGTTGACAATAGTAATTGCAGGAATGGATTGTGACTTATGTGAAGGATGGTTATATTTAAAATTATGAAAAAATATGAACTAATGGTCCATGCAGATTGAGGGATTTTCAAATGCAGGATAATCTACCACAGGGAACAACTAGACCACAAGGACATAATATTCGAGTAATTGTAGGTTAAATGATATAATGATTAATGTAATAGATTCTAGCTATTTGTGTTGAATTTAAGATGCTAATTATTTATAATATTTTTAACAATGGTCAAGGGATGGACTCCCTTACAGCCATTGAGTGAGAGGTGAACAACCTCACGAAACATTTAATAAAATAAATTTTTGCTAGTTTTCCCTTTAGGGTTTCTAGGGTATATCAGAGTCCATTGATGTACTCACTTATTATTCCATTCTATTCCATTCTATGATGTTGCTTCCTTACGTTGACACTTACATAATCAAACATGTGTTTAAATAGCCTAATTGAATGGACAATAATAATGATGTAAGATTGATATTAATGGTTGTTATGTTATGTGACTTGCTATTCCATTTTTAGGGTTTTTCTTTATGTAATGATGATGATTTATCTAATGGTAAGTTAAGGAAAATGGAACAAGTGATTGGAATATCACATGCTAGTAATTCTGTAAAAAATTGCTAGTTTTATGTATTTTTACAAGAGGTTTATCAGGAGATGTTATATGTGGTATTGAATAGATAATTATTCAATTTATTTTTTTTAACTCAATTATAAAATTAAAAATTATTAAGAGAAATATAAAACAAATATATATGTTTGAATGTTATTTTTCAAAACTTTATTTAATATTATTTTATATAATTTCCTTTGATAATATTAAAATAAAATTACAAAATTCAATTATTAATTGTATTAAATATTAAAATTAATTAATTTTTGAAAATTTCCAAAATAGTTATATTATTCAAAATTAACTAAATTCAATATTTTAAAATATGAAAATTTCCCAAGTTGCAGAAAAAATCAATTTTTTTGTACGTTAAGGCTGATACTTTATTCCTGGAGTAAAACCTGGAAAAACTATACCAAAAGTGCAAAACGTCACTTAATAATCAGCCACAACTATGTGTCATCTAACGCTTTGCTGCTAAAAATAATCGACAACACACTGTTCCACGATGGAGGTGGGTATATTTTTAGCTTTTAAGGAAAAAGAATTAAAATTGTTTTTCACATGGCATTTGATTTTTATTTTTACTTATCATTTAATAACTATCTATTACATGTTTTTTTTTATTTTTTAATTGGTATTATACAAACAATTCTTTTAGTAATATAAGTTTTGTGTTTTAATTTTTAAAATTTTTTATTATTGGTTTAAACATTTTATATGATTTTAAAAATATTAAAATATTATTATTTTAGATAAAAGTTATTTACTATGGCATCAATTATGAATTGTGGAGTGGTTTTTATTTTTCTTTCTCTTTTCTTTTGCATTAAAAATATATTTAGTTAAATAATTAATAATACAAATTAATTTATGGTTTATAACTTTAATTTTGAATAATCATAATTATCTTACTAGTTTTTACAATGATTTAAAATATACTACATTAATTTTTATGAAAAGAATAAGACTTAAATGAAATAAGTTTAAGAATAGAAAATAAATTATTGATAATTAATAATTTTAAAACACACTTTCAATATTATCCAATGATTAAAATTTTATGAATAAACATGATTTTAGTGCTCTTCCTCAAACCTTTCTTTTTTTTGGCCTCACTTTTTCAATTGAACAACTTGGTAGTGCCATAGTCACCAACAATCTGCATACATTAAATAAAATTCATTAATATGAATTCAAATCAACTTCTCTTTTTCTTTGGTCTCAACTTTTCCATTAAACAACTTGGTAGCTTCATAGTCATGAACAACCTACATACATTATATAAAATTCATTAATATTAATTCAAATCAAAATAAATGAATCTTTGAAAAAGCAAAAAAAAATATGTTAAATTTTAATTTTATTTTTGTTATTATAATATAAATTACAAGACATTACTTCACAATAATGGGCTATAATAAAAAAATCAATATAATTATTATTATAAAAAAGTTATTAATTAAAACTACTAACATATTTATAGAAAAACAAACTTGTTATGTAATGTCCCAAGTGAATGTAAATATTTTATTACTGTACTTTAAACAAACTGGATATTATTATTATTATTATTATATGTTATTTTGATTAATATAAGCATAAAGAGAATGTTCTCACATGTTAGGTAGTTAGGATAGGAGGTTATCTATCCCTAACTAATTTCCTTAAAGATTTATTTTCAAGGAAAACGATCAAGAGGGTGTTAGTACCTGAGATAAAATAAAAATAAGAATGAAAAGGATTTGCAGAGCTATGTCTAGTTAGGACCAGATAGCTCTAGCATCCTAAGATGGTGAGTCTTAAGATAAGAATCTTGCGTGTGAGCAAACAATTCAATTCGGGGGGAGACTTGAGTCTTAAGATAAGAATCTTGCGTGTGAGCAAACAATTCGGGGGGAGACTCAAGCTCGGAAGCTGGTCTCAAGGTTGGGAAGAAAATCGACTTATTACAGTCATTTGGCCTAAACAATTAACAATTGTTGCGGTAAAGCAGATAAAAATTTACTTTTTCATGAAAGTAGGATCTATCTATCTATCTATCTATCTATCTCTCTCTCTCTCTCATAAGGAATAAATTCTTGAAAGAATTAATAAAGTTATGTACTATTTTAGGAAAGCCAAGGACATCATAACTTAATGATCAATCTTTCTGGAAAGAAAACTTAGTTCCTAAAATATAGTTTTATCAAAACTAGCTTGAACTGCAAAACGACGGAGGAACTTCGAGCTTAAACTGATTCATAGATCGTTGTATTCCTAGACTATCCAAATGTAGAAGGGTTCTGAGGAAATCTTTATTTATCTAGCCAGTTGTAAAATAGTGTTAGTAAATAACTTAAAAACAAGTCTGTGGCTAATTACAATGAAAATATATACTTGAAATGAAACGAAATCATTTTGCCTAAATAACAAAAACAGGATTGAAACCAGGACTTTTAAATAGTTCTCTCTAACAAGAAACATTACTGTAAGTGCGATAAAACTGGAACTCTAAAGAATATGGCTCTTTAGTGGGAAAAGAAAGATAAAAATCATTATGCAAGGAAAAACATCTAATATAGTATATTAAAAAAAAGGAAAAACTGACTGAAAAAACCATAAATACTAGAACCAGAGATGAAAAAACAAAGTCGGCTCGGTCGAATGGAAACAACCTCGATGCAAGATACATAAAGTATTAGGTAAAGGAAACTATACTAAAATCAAAACATGCAACCACAAATAGGAGGTTCAGAAAAACAGATAGAAGTTCTCTACAAAATGCCCAATTGAAGTAGCTAAGAGAAACACATCATATGCATACATTCAGCACCAGTCCTTTTAAGAGAAATAAATACAAATTACTAATTACACAAGCTCAAGCTTGAGTCCAAATCTCTAATAATAGAGCCGGATCAGAACGCACAACAAACACTAAAGGTGAAAAAATAATAGTACCCTAGAATGGCACCACCAGTCCTCAATAAATAATAACACAACTAAGACAAAAACCTACATAGAGTTGAAGCGTTTACGCTATAGACAATCCTATGTCTACAAATACAATATGGTAGGATGAAAGCCCAAATCCTTAAACAAGGTTTCATATATCCCATTTAATTCCTCTCCACATACCTGGTGTGAAGGTGAAGTTTGTATCCCGCAGTCAAGGGTAAAGAAGCGGAGACTCGAGCTTCTCTGGCAGGTTCCTGCTATGTAAGCCCTCTGGAGAAACCCTGCAAACAATAAGGAAAGCACAGTTATGCAGTATAATAACGATGATGGTAAAAAAACTAGTAGAAGTAAATGGAATGCTGGATTTATGCAGTACAATAACAATGATGGTAAAACAAACCAGTAATAGGAAAAGAAATATTGGATACTTGTAGAGGGATAATCCAATCGAGGAGCTCCCAAAAAGGTAACAAGAAGGGCCTCTGCGACCCAAGAGTCGAAGTGTCAGACATCCAAGAGCTACGAAGAAAACAAAGGAGTTTCGTCAAGAGTCCATGGACAGAAGAGGAATAGAGAAACTTGTGAAATCCTATAGCCATGGAGTCCGAGCGGAATAGTTCAGATGAACAACAAGGAAAGTGACCAAACATATCGTGAAGAATGAAAAAGGGATGTGTTTATGCCTCTTCGTCGTTCGATGTTGTGCTACCCAGTGGACTGTAAATGGGGTGACCATCCCAAGGCATCGCTCAATAGTTGGAAGGTACACAGAATAGACCAGAAGATCTGAACTGTTAGCACTAGGTGGGGTCAAGTTAAATGCATTAGGAGATTAAGTGTGGGTGTGGAGGGTATGCCATAGTGGCATATTATTTTTTTAAGAAAACGAGAAAAGCATTTATAACACATCATAACCTAACCAAATTTATATGTACAACGTGGATATATGTACTGGTGTGAAAAACATTAAATAAGCCTTAGAATCAAATGCTATATTGCTGCAGAAATCATTACAGTGATAAATTAATTGTATTCAGATTTCTTTTTATGAACTCTTTAGTGTTATTTAATTGTATTCAGATTTCTTTTATGAACCCTTTAGTGTTATAAATAATTTTATTTTATTTTATTGGAGATGTGACAAGTGGTATAAGAGGGCTCAGGTTACAAAACTGAGACCTCTAGAACAAGTGAATAATAGTGTTTATGATATGCTCAAAGAAAGAAGAAATAAAGCAAGCAACATGAGGAGGACTAGAATTATACCACAAAAACCTGTGATAGGAACAGGACTTCCAGAATCCAACCCCGAGGAATGGGTGCAATTAGGAGAACAACATCACAGCACCAACCAAAAATATTTGAAACTATGCAAAAATTAAAGGACGAAGTCGCCAGGTTGCGAGAAGACAACAAAATACTGATGCAAGAACAAGAGAAAATTATGGAAAGTTTGTCCAATCGATAAAATCAGCGACAACCAATTCCTAGTCCCGAACATGGAAACATTACTAGAGTGCAGGAATTTAGAAATGAAAATTCAGAAACAGAAGGGGGTGAAGAGAATCAAGAGGAGGAATCTGATAATGTATCAGATCACAAAAAGAAAAAACGATAGAAAATTGAAATGCAAAACGAGTTTCGAAAGATTAAATCTCCCCTATTTGATGGTGAGAAGGAGGAGGCTGCAGAGGCCTGGCTTATTAACATGAATAAGTATTTCCAGTTATATGAATATCATCATAATTTGAAGGCTTGCCTAGCCATTTATTAGTTACAAGGAAAGACCACCTTGTGGTGCGAAGAGGTGAAAACAATACATGGTTGATCTGATAATCAACCTATCAGTGACCTCAGTTAAAGATTTATTTAAATGAAGGTATTGCAGACTCATATGTTGGTGTGTGTGTCTATGTTATTTAAGCAACATATCGGTCAGATTGCAAATACATAGACACTTGAAATGGAAAACAACAGAGAAACATAGTAAGCAAATACAAGAACACAAAAAATTTAATAGGGAGTTCACCCTATCCTCCAGGGCTACATCTCCAGTCCAGCTTTCAGTGGTGGCCTTCTTTTATTATGTCTTGAAGCAGAGAATTACACTGAAGGAGCTCATGTGAGTCTCCTGAAACAAAATTGGCTTGGCAGGGTGGTTCTTGGATTACTTAAGCCACTAGAGTACACAGACTCTTTTCGTTACCAGCTCTATGACCTTCTGGTCTATAATGGAGAGAGCCTAATGTGGTGCTCAGTCCGGATAGATCCTCTTTGGGATGGCTTGAATCCCTCAAGCTCTCTAGTGCTGGACGCTGCCTTCAATCAGCTCGGCCCTCTGTCTCCCTTTCTGTTGTTGCTTCACTCTCTTTCTTCTCTCTATTCTTCCTTTCTGTGTTCCATCCTCCTCTCAATATTCTGGTCGTTTTGGTGGTTTTTTCTTTCTGCTTTTCCTGTGCATGGCTTTAAGGCCATTCATACCCATGGCTCTTCGATTCCTCTTCCACTTCCCATTGGATTTCTTGCTATAGCTTCGCTTGGAGTTCCCGGTTCGGAATCATCACCAGGCTCGCAGGGAGTGGCCACATGTCCTCCTGCAGTTGCGCCAATTCGCTTCGTCGGTTCGATTTTTCTGTTACGTCGTGGAATGAGTCTTTTTCCACCTTGGCAGTCAAATCAGATGTCAAATATTTACAAACTGCAACTTAATCCCCTGTCCATTTTGCTTTCCCATCTAGCGCGATCTCAGTCATTAGATCTGGGGCCTCTAGATCCGATGCCATACGCACGTTTCACACAGTTGACTAGCTTGACCGTTAACGCATGATCAACTACGGTTTTCTCTCTCCTTTGCTTGCCACGCATCAAGTGCTGAGTGGAATCACTCCTTTTCCTTTGAAACAGCTTACCGCCCATGGACGTCGCCGATCAATACCACCAGTTTTTGGAGCGGGTCCCGCATTTAGCACTTTAGCCTTTATCCCACGGTTTTCCTGGCTCTCATGTGACCGAGTGCTTGGGGCTTCTCAAATTTTGGGTTTTTTCGCCCAGTGATGTGCGATTAGCTCTAAGGGCTAATCGTGCATCAAAACCTGCCTCCGTTTCCTGATCAGGGCCTCCCAGGGGCTAAATTATCCTCCTGCGCAGTCTCCATGGGCCTCGGTCAGTGTGCTTTGACTGAGGTCCTCGTCGTTCCATGTTGGCTGCCATTGCCACTAGTTTAGAGGTGTTTTTTTATCGCTATTGTAATTTTTTTGAAGTCTATCCGAATCTCGTACAACCATGGCTCTATTTAATCATTCTTTATGGATCTAATTCGGATCATGACCTTCCCACTAAAAAGCTTTTGGACCACCAAAAGTTGGTTTTCTTTCAAGCATCGACTAAGTGAGGGTACTATTGTCTCACTTGCCCAATCTCAATCTACTTTGCACTGCTTGGCTTTGAACCTTTGAGTCCAATTTTGAGGTACTCAACATCCCCTCTGGGCATTGTCCTCACCTTCCTATCCAAGACTGTGTCTTCTTAAAATTCATTAACATATTCAAGTAGCAGGTCATCAATAGAAGGAAATTGACTTTGCTCTTCAGGATCCTCAATCATTGAAGGTTCAAACAATCTCAAGCAATCTGCGTTTACGACTGAGTAGATGTGCATGTAAGCTAGTAGATCAAGGCGAAAATCATTTTCACCAATCTTTTCAAGTATCCTAAAAGGTACATACCTGATAGGCTTTAGCTTTTTACCTTCACCTTGCATCTTGTCCTTGCTGATATACAACCAAACCTAGTCTCCAACTTGAAAACTATGCTCCATCCGATGCTTGTCATGCCTAGCCTTGTGTTTGGCTTGGCTCTTTTCCAGCTGTTCTTGTACTACCTGGTGGATCTCCTGGATTTGTTCAATGAAACTAGTTGCCTTGTCCACATCATTGTGTCCATCAACTGTGGCATCTTTACCAAAGACAAAATCCAAAGGAGACCTTGGTATGAAACTAAAACAGGTCTCAAAAGGAGATCTCTGTGTAGAAGAGTGTTTTGCTCTGGTGTAAGCATGCTGCACATAACACAAATGTTCATCCCAAAGCTTAGGATGTTTTCTGCAATATCCCTTGAGTAACTAGATCACTGTCCTGTTAACTACTTCTGCCCGGCCATCAGTTTGTGGATGAAAACCTGTGCTTTTCTTCAGTTGGGTTTCCATCAAATCCCACAGACTTGACCAAAACTTCCCCACAAATCGGGTGTCTCGATCAGATACAATAGAAGTGGGTAATCCAAAATGAACCCATACATGTTCAAAGAATAGTTTCGCAGTTTGTTCAGCTATAATCTGTTTATTACAAGGTATCAAAATACACATTTTGCAAAACCTATCCACAACCACATATAGATAATCATGACCTTTCCTAGATTTAGGTAGTCCTCCAACAAAATCCATGGAAACA
>APFE030398851.1:8072-22945 GCA_000404065.3 Pinus taeda
TGGTTTCAAACAATTATCACAAGGACAAAAATCATACTAATAACATAGGGAAAACACTCTTATACTAAATTTTATTCATTAAGTGAATAATAGTAACATGAAAAGACCATAACATAGCAAGGAACATATATAAATGGTCCACGATATGAAATAAAGAAAAGTTCAATGATATGAAATAAAGAAAAATTCAATGTCATCTAATAGTAGTTGGAAGGAACCTAGGTCTAGGGAGTATATCATTTGGTCCTTGGGGGGATGATTCTCAACAATTCATAGTAGGTTTAGGGTTAACTGATATATGGTCATAACCATTATTGTCAAGCTCTCATAGTCTTTTGTGTTTGAAGCAACAAGCATAAGATTTAATTGTTGTATGTTAGTTCTAGACAAAATGGTGTTATAATATGAAAACCATATCCTAGATCTACTCTTGAAAGCTTTAACCCTAACTTGTTCATATGAAAAGAAAGAAAATAAGGAAAATATAGTAATAGATATGAACAAGTAGGTTGAAAGATTGTAAAGAATGTATCCATTTCCAATAGAAACGTCAAAAAGTTCACCTAGGGAATGGACTCGTTGAACATGTGTAGCTCCAAAGCCTCCTCCTTGGGAGCATCCTTGATTTCTTTGATATGTGTAGATCCCCTCCTTCATTGGGTGAGCAAGTAGCATGAACCATAATGTATTATCAACATTTCTAGTTTGATTTTAACATGTACCTATTATGAATGGATGGAGGGATGTAGAGACCTCAATTCTTTATTTATAGGAAAAATAATGGTTAAAACCACTTGACATGCTCTTCAAAATAGTGGTTAAATATTACCAAATCAAGGATAAAAATAACAATTAGGCTTTAGAAATGTCGCTTATAAGTACTTTTCCTTTTTAGAAAATTTGGGTTGGAAACAATAAAAAATTGTGATTTTTGTGGAGTTGTGCAATTTGGGGGTGCTTTCTACATTGGTAGTGCATTTATTTAGGATATTATTTGTGTTGCCTCTATTGGATTAACACCAAGTTTTCTCAAAATAGCTTTTGGAGATATAGTAGAGGTGGAAAATGACGTAAAATGGATGATAAACATGCATACAATTATGTTTTTTTGGCAATACTTGTGGAAGTGTCAGAAGTGAGTAGTTTTTTATGATAGCATGCATCACATTCCTTCTACATGTGTGCTCTATGTTGCATTGTTATTCATCATTAATCCATTTACTTTCTACACAGTGCTTTGTATACCTTGATGGTTGTAGTGTCTAACTCATCTCCAATTACTCTTCCTCCCTTAAAATGTGTCATCTTCTCAGCGTACATGACATATGTTTTATATACAGTTTCTTCACTATTACACGCACTAATAAAATTATGACCTACTCCAAACTACTAATGGGCATACATGCTTTGTTAATTGTGCTCTACTGCACACTACTTATGGGCATACATTCTTTGTTATGTCCAAACTATTTTATCTACTCCAAACTACTTATGGGCATACATTCTTTGTTATGTCCAAACTATTTTATATACTCCAAACTACTTATGGGCATACATGCTTTGTTAATTGTGTTCTACTCCACACTACTTATGAGCATACATTCTTTGTTATGTGCAAACTATTTTATCTAACTTGTCTTTGTAATTTTTCTTGTTCTATTTAACTTATATCTTTAAACAACTTTTCATATAACACTTAAATTTTGGTTACATTGTCTTGTCTGTGTGATTCTTTTTTATTTTATTTAACTTATCTATACCCACAAACTTCATATTTGAATTATTAATAATTTCATCTATCATATATTAATTTTTCTAAAATTATAAAATAAAAATTACATTCTATTATAAAATAATTATAATATTTTTTCTATTAAATTATATATATATATATATTATTATAATTCATAAACTATAATAATATTATACAACTTTTTCTAAAATATTGTGTTGAATGAGACATTGCAGTTAAATATAACATCACAAATTCTTAACTACTTATTATAAATAATATTATACCACTTCTAATATTTGCTAAACTATTGTGTTGGGTGAAAAATGCATTAATTATAGATCAAAAATTCTTTAAACTACATTATTTAATTTCTGAATGCATTGAACATAGATTAAAATACATTGAACATGGGTAGATAGAATGGATTCTTTTAAATTCTATAAAGAATGCATGGGATGTTATTTAATGCTTTAAACTACTTGACATCGAATCTTGTTCCTTGGCATGTACTTTTAAATGTGTTAAAAGTACCAAATCAAGATTGATTGAAACGTAAATCTAGCACATTGATGGTAAACTTCCACACATTTTTCACTAAACCACCATCTAAGTAATTGGATTAAAATAAATATATTGCAAATAAAGGAATCCATAGGATACTTGCAAATTATACAATGCAGAGTATTGTAATGACAAGATACATTGTTCGCCATAACCGTGTTTAAACCGTGTTTAAAGTAAATAAAAATATTTTTTAATTATATTAATTTTTGTAGATAAATGTTTTTCAGATTAATCATATTATTAGGATTTTGTCGATGTTTCGAACCAGCTAATGTGGTTCATCTTCAGGACAAAGTGAAAAAATTAATCAATCTTCAAGAATAAATAGCACGGATGCATCATTGCTCAGAGTTGTTGAAAAAACTAGTTGTTAGGGATTACTTAATAAGTTACCTTATTAACTCATCCCTAACAGCTAGTTTTTTCAACAGCTAATTCAGGGCAATGATGCATCCCTGCGATTTATTCTTTAAGATTGATTGATTTTTTCACCTTGTCCTGAGGATGAACCACATTAGTTGGTTCAAAACATTGACCAAATCTCAATAATGTGATTAATCCAAGAGACATTTATCTACAATATGGATCACAAAAGTCTTAGATCTAACACTATATTGATTTATTTTAATTCTTAGATACCATTTACTAATATAATATCAGAATTATCAGTTGTATTTGACTAATGAATGAATAAGAAGAAAAGAGTATAGAAAGTATCAAGTGAAATGAATTTTTGTAATCATTTTTTTAATTATAGATTAAAATAAAATAAAAATTTAAAATTTAAAAGTAAGAGAATAAAGTTAACAATAATTTTTTTATTATAAGAAAGTTGAATTTGTAATGTTGGAAAAAGTTTTAAAACTAAAAGAGGAGATGGTGAATTGTTTATAGATTATTTATCAACTCTGCAAGCTTTCTAATAAATAAATAAGACTCATGGAAGTTGTTATGGTAAAAACCTTTTAAGGGGTTATGAGGAACATTTTACTGATTAGTCTTCAAAACCTTTAAAGCTTGTAGGTTATCCTTGCTCAAGGAAAAGCACAATTTTAATAGGTGGATGTGATAATATTGTTAGTACATTAGTTGCATAAGTAAAGTTGATATTTGGAGTGGTTGATGATAAGGCCTATGGTAAGGTAAATTTGGATCCATCTTTGTGTTTTCATAGTTGTTCCTCAATTTATTTGTCAAAAGGTTTAGACATTGATCAAAGAGGATAGAGATATATGGTAATATTTTTAGGAGGATAATTATAGTGGGAATGAAGGCTTAAAAAGGGTTTGATAGCAATGGAATGGAGGAGTTTTGTTTGGGTAAAGGCTTGAAATTCTAGAGTCTTATTAGGTACCAAGGATTTTATTCTAAGGTCTATAGAGATGCATTTGGATATCCCAAAGGTGAATCTAGGAAGAAAGGATCCAAAGATTTTAATATTGCACAAAAATAGTGTCAAAATGATCCTAAGAGAAGACACTATGATGGATCATGATCTGAGTAGAAATTGGTGGCTATCCACCTTTTTCATCAAATCACCAAGGTTACTAATTGTTTTCTACTATTAGAGGTTTCCAAACCCATGATTTTGGTAAACCATGGTATACAACCATGGTATTTAAGAGGTGGAAGAAAATAAAATAAAAATCTAATCATGTAATTAGGTTTTACCATATATAGTTATTTGTTAGTTTTTATCATAGTGATTTATGGTATTTAACTATGGTATTGGGCATATGACAAAAGTGCATGACTCTAGGTGAAAAGGCACCATAAATAATATAAATATGAGTCTTCACTGTTGTAAAACCAGACAATATTTTCTCATGATGTAGTCAAACGATATTTGTAATGTTTAGAAATAATTAAACTCTCTTCTTACGACTTTAATCTACATTATTTCTTTTATGCACTTGTGACATTTGATTTTATCATCAACCATTTGTCTCATTCCTCAGACAGTCTGGACCAGTGATATCAGAAGAACTTGCTCTATATCCATTTTTCTATGCATGTCCCCAACAAGATTAGGATATAAGGAGTTGGGGCACGAACTATTTGAGCCTTTGCATGACCATCCTTGCTGAACCTGATGACCTCCCATGGTGGAAGAAAAGAAATATGAGAGAGTAGGAGATCCTATTAAACTATTGCTCGAGGAAGCCCTTGTGCCATAGAGTGATGAGATGATGGATAGTTTTTCCTAGATCTTTCAATGAATGACAATAATCAATGCATCTTTATCAAATGGTCACTGTGGAGGCATCACCTCCTTCAAGGTACAAGTTAGATTTGATATTCTTGTATTCTAAGGTCAGATAGATGCAAATGCTCTAGAAAAGTGGTTAAATTTGATGAAAGGGTAATTTTCAGTCCATAATTTTTTTTGATAAAGAAAATATTACATTTTCACTCCTTAAAGTTGTCCTCCATGTCAAGAATTGATGGGAGACTTGTTATGAGCAAAAGAGCATAGAGGAATCCATAATGTTTTTAGTCGCACCCACTTGGGGCTTTTTCAAGGATGATCTGAAGGAACAACATTACTTTATTAGAATCTATGAAGACTAGTACATTATATGTACCACACTGTGGAAGGAAAGGGACCAAACAATGCTAGAGTTATAAGAAGAATTTCGGCATAAATCACATAGAGAAAGACCTTTGTCGACGCGTTTCGAACCAACTAGTGTGGTTCATCGTCAGGACAAGCTGAAGAGACAGATCCAGTCTAGCGCGTTAAATAGCTCGAGCAGAGATTCCAACAGCTAAAATTGAATAACGTCTAATTTTGACCCAAGGACCCTGATAAATTATTATTATTCTCAATGTTGTTAATATTCCCAATAATTACTATTTTATTTGCGGAAATAACTAAAACTAGGTAAAAACTAAAATAAATTAATAGTTTATTTATTAAAATTCTTAAAGATAATAATATATCACAATCTTTCTCCTTAATATTTAATGCTAGAGTTCACAAATATCTTCCATGCCTTGTGCACTAATTTGGGTATCAAAGACTTTGAGCGACATCTTATGATCAAATACTGTAATAGTTTACACAAATTTATCCAAACATAAATGGAGTTTTTGGACATCTTTTCACTAAACACAACACATCGATATGTTGTTAAAATTGAGCAAAAATTTAAACAGAAGAAGTGAGAGTTTGGATATGGGAATTCTTCACAGTAAAAGCAGGGCAAATGTTGTCCTAAACCATAAAACAAAGGACAGAGCCAAGATGGACCACCCCAGGAAAACCCATCTAAGTTCAAACAAAGAAGAGTAATGGGAATAGGAAGAAAGACACAAGAAAGAAGTGCAAATTCCATAAGAACCCTTGGCATAACACTGATGAATGTTGCTTAAAATAGTTATTTGTGGCTGATTTGAAAGCCTTAGAGTCAAATGAAGGTTTTGACTCTGAATCATATCTAGCTAAGAGGAAGTGTATCATTGATGCAGAACATAATGCCACTATTGCTACCACCAAGGTCCATACAAGTGAGCCTGAATAATTGGGGGAAGGTGAGCCCCTTTTTCACTCGCACATGTGGGTGAAGTGTTCTTAACTGCACTTCATTATCGAAAACATAATTCAAAAGTACCTCATCTCAATAGAGGTATTCAAGCGGTTGGATATGTTGACAATGTTATTGTTATGGGGTTTTTGTTGCTATGGAGTATCAAAGACACCTTCCTTGGAGTTTGTTGTTACATACAAGGAAAAACAAGAAATTGGTTGTTGTGAGTGGAAAAACATAGATAAAAAAGGCACTGAAAGTAATGGAAACAATGCATACATAAACATAAACTAAAAACTATGAAGCAAACACATAAACAATGCTTAATTAAGAAAACACATCAACAAATTAATGGAAAATGGTTCCCTTTATTGATTGTTGGAAGTAGAAGAGATACAATAGATGAATAAAAAGATACTTGGAGAGAATTGTTTGAGTAATGGTGCTCAACAATCTTCAACAAGTAAGTTCCTTTCCTCAATCTTCTTGCAAGCTTTCTCTCTTTCTCAAAGAAGTTTGAAGACTCTCTCAATGATGAAATCCTCTTCTCAATGAAATGCTTGATTGCTAGGGAGAAATTTTGGCAACATAACAATGCTTTGCCTCTTCTTCTCTTTTATCTCTCCTTGAACTTACATTTATAGAGTTTCTTGGAAACTCCTCCTCCCCTTGGCTCATAAATGTGGTGGTTCGCATCATAAATGAGATGAGAGATACCAATTCCTTTCCTTTAAGGCTTCTTGGGGCTCAAGGCTTGAATTTGTCAACCTATCATGTCAATATTTGGAGTATTGCTCATGCATGTTCATGACATGAGGTGCTGAGTGGACTTTTCACGACTGCGCGACTATCAAAGAAATAGTCGCACGACCATTAATATCCAGTAATGGTGCACCTGCGTAGTTCAAATTTTTAATTTGAACTTTAGGAAAGATTTTAATTTTTGGTCTTCATGGTGTTTCTAGTCGAAAATGTCACTTATGTATGTGTTGATCACTAACTTTGAGTGTCGTCTAATGCATATAGATGAGTGTACAATTTTCACATGATAATAGTTTCCCTCTGATGTATGAGGTTAGGATCAAGCGTATAGCCGAAATACATCATGTTTTGTTAATTTGACTGAGGGTCTTTCCAACTTCTTGAGAGATAAAGCAATTGATTGTGGATGAATAGGGAAAATCCTTGACTGAGAACTAAATATAACCATGACTTGAAGAGATACATATACAAAAAGTGTTTATACGAGGCGAGCATATCCTCTGCTCGTTATGATGGCTATGACTAAATATTATAATCATACAGGAAATGGTCATGTCAAGTCAGCATTGATGTGGCTAATGATGATAATTTCTTACGTCCTTAGGGTCACCTTTGACAAATAGATTGAACTAGGTGCCCTCATGCATCGTAAGTGAAGCACCGTTGAATGAGGTGCTCAGGGATTCATGGATCTTCAACTATGGGTACCTCTCATGCATCGAAATGTAAGAATTGTTGAATGAGGTGTTAAGGGATGCATGGGTCTTTGACTAAATGAGAGAACTGCAACAGTCACAATGTACGATACTATTGTGACATGAAAAACTTTGTTGGTGTCAAATGTTAGGGAGACCGATGACATCAATGGGAAATAATGATTTCGACTATGCCACTTGAAGTTGTCCCGAAAGGGGGGAGCAACCAAGGTACTGCTTCGATCCTAGAAGATGAGTGTTGAACTCGATAGGAAAGAAGCGCCAACCGACCAAAATGTTGATCAGGGGAATCATTACGAAGGAATAAAGATGGTTGTAATATGGTGGGTTATAGATCCATGATAATAAGAGTTGACAGTATGGGTAGATATTAAAAATTGCCCGAGGTTGGAGCTGAAATGCGAGTGATGACAATCAAAACAATTTCTCTAGGGGGGATGGCCTTGGAGTCTGTAGGACATTCAGGGTGGGTATGAGCATTCTGACTGTTGTGTAAATAATGGATTTATGTAGATCACAATGTGGTGTTATAAGTGAGCTCCAACCAAGGGAAACTAGGGATTTTCGTCCAGTAAATGACACAAAAATATGGATTGGAATCCTTTTCCTAAAAAATATTTGCACATGTGCCAAAAGAATGTAAAAGTGGTTTGGTTTGTATAGACATAGAGTCAGGTTCCCCAAGAAAATTGCCACCTGCGTAATGATGCAGGTGTGGTTTTTTGCTAAGGGTGGGGCCCCATTGGTTGGTCTCAATGTGAGGTTGATGAGGCAGATGGAGTGATGCATATGAACTATGTCATGTGGAGGGATGATAGGCCAAATGTAGAACGCGAGTATGCATTCGACTTAATCCGACAAAGAATAAATATGGTGGCCCAAGGGTAGGGTTGTTAAGTAATGAGTAAGGAAGAGGAGAATGAGGATGATCTTCAAGACATGTGAATGAGATGGCTCCCAGGCCTAAGTAACTGGTCAAGGATCCTTATAGTGTAAGGTGATCTATAAAATGAAGTGATCCATGTGTGGGAGGTACTATCGACCGACATGACGTTTACTAGGTGTTGGTGGAAGGTGGTGGTAAACATGGTCGAGATGATGGACCTTATGGTGAATTTCATAGAAATGATGTCAGGATATGCAAAGATTTCAAGGAAGCCTATCACGATGAGTTAAGATTGATACCTTAACTGTCGACAATCACCAAGGGAGTGATTCTACTGAGAAACTGTGAGGAGACCTGCAATTTTGACAACCAATATCCCAAGTGAAAACATATTGATGAAATAATGTGTAAGTTTAAAATGTGTTAAACAAGATGAATTAAAAAACATGGAAAGGCGCACCTAATGTGTAAACTAAACTGTGAAACAAGCCCGAAAAATGAGTATGCTGGTGAAATGGAACAAAGGGTGCCATTTTGTAGATGATGTCATCCTAATCCTAATGTTGTTGACATTTCTATGAAAGGAGGTCATGAGCTCTTGAATGGGCCTTTGAAAAGTGACAAACAAGGTGATATATAGGGTTAAATGGGCCATATGCCACCTCATTTGTACTTGCTGACATGGACAGCAGAGAAGGGTTCACTAGTTGTGTTCTTGTGTAGTGATCAGCTAGAACACTTGGGTAAAATACGAGGATACCCAGGTAAGAGGTCACAACCTGAGCTTTATGAATTTGGTAGGCTAGGGTATATAAGCCGTATAGGATGGCCTAATGGGCCTTTTTTAGGGAAAAAGCCAAAACCCGCATGGGTGATTGTGAAATAGTTGTGTGGGTAAGGGCACAATAGTCACACAAGTGTGCGAATATGGGTGAAAAAAGCATGATATCTTCATCCCGAGGACCTGTCGAATTTTTGGGTGACAGATGCACAGGCGCATGACATGTCTAATAAACAATTATTGTGTGCATCACGTGTCTGCGTGAAAAAAAGATGCACAACTAAAGGGCCAATGTCCTCGCGGGTAGGAGGTTGACAGTCACGCGATGCGCGTAATTGTATAGGCAAATTTAGCGCAACATATTATGCATGTTATTAAAATAGGCATGTTATGCCGATTGAAGGAAAAAATTTAAGCCATGAGGCTGATTTTTTTTCATACTTTGGGCAGGGTGGGTATGACATGGCAGGAGTGGGATTGGGACCGCATCTACATAGTAGTGATAGGTGATGCTCCAACTCTAGAATTATTGACTCAATGGGGGTTCCCGAAGTTTGTTTTGAACCCTCGGCTAAGATCAGAGGAGGACTTCCTACATTTTGTGATAGGGAGATGGTAGCGAGACCAAGAGGCTTTTGACATCTGGAGCTGAGATGTGACATTCACCGGTGAGGTGGACGTTTACTATCGACGTCACTCCCTCCTGGTAATGTGGACCTGATGACATGGGATGAAGTGTACTATGAACTTGATCCTTTTTAGGAGGGGTGCATCTGCATTGATGCGATTTTGGATATAATTGAGTGAGTAACATCAACTATGATTATGCGATATCATCTATGATTGTAGGGTTGTTTTGAATGTTATGGATACATTTTTTCGAGGTAGAGCCCATTGATGGGATCTTCTAAGCAAGTCCCACTAGGTTTTACTAACATGTATGCCCCCTTGAGGAGGCAATGTTTAAAAATGTATGGTCCCTTCCATAATGTTTCGAATTTCCCTGGTCATAAAGCCTCTTTGGAAACATCGTAGCGAAGGACTAACTCCCCTTCTATGAATGTATGAGGGGTGAAATTGTGGTCAAATGAGGCTTTATTCCTCTTTTTATGGGATTCATTATGTTGGAGATATTCCCGCCAAATTTCATCGATGTGTTCCAATTGCATTAACCTTTTCTCTAAAGGTGAGGTATTTGGGAGGAGTTTGATGGCTAAGTGTAAGGTAGGGATCTTGCACTCAATGGGGAGCACAACCTCGACCCCATATACCAATTGAAATGGTGTGAACCCTGTGGATGCTTTGACTCTTATGCGGTATGCCCATAAGGTTGAAAAAACCATGTGATGCCAATTGGTTTTATGGTTGTTCACCACGTTATAACATTGTTTTAAAAACTTTGTTGACAACTTCTACTTAGCCATTGGATTGAGGGTAGTATGGGGAAGCAAACACGTGAGGTGTTGGGATAGTTCTTGAAATATATCACTCTCAAAGCATTTTACATGATCCGAGACCTACTTCCTAAGAACACTGAACCACATTATGACATGGTTGAAGAAAAACCATGCAACAGTTTCCACGGTGTTATTATATGTGGACATGGATTTTTCCCATTTTGTAAAGTAGTCGACAATGAGCACGATGTATTTATGACCATCGAAATATTAGGGGTTGCAAGTAATGAAGTTTATCTTAGATGTACAATAATGGGCCCAGTGTAATTTTTGGTTGATCTAAGATGTAATTTTCAGAGTAATTTTCAGTTTATCTTAGATGTACAATAATGGGCCCAACGTAATTTTTAGAGTAATTTTCGGTTGATCTTAGATGTACAATAATGGGCCTAGTGTAATTTTTGGTTGATCTTAGAATACATCTTTTATTAAAAAAAAAAAAAAAACTATACAAATGTTTAGTATTTTGGTATTAAGTTTGTGCAGTGGCAAAGTATTCAAGAGACTATATGGCATGTTTTTTTCTAAAGATGTTGATAAGATATAAATGTTGAACAATGATCATAAACTCTTTTAGATTGAGGAAGAAATAAAAAAATTAAAAGAATTTGTTGTTTCAAGAGAATGGAAATTGATTAAAGGGGAAGAAATAGATATTTATGGAAATTGATTAAAAATAATATTAGGGGAAGAAATAGATACTTACATTTATATTGTTGAATGTCAATGTTGAGAGCAATATTGAGAATTGATGTTCGATAAAATGTTTTCGAAACTTTAGATTTTTATTAGACGACTAAAATTTTTATAGGATTGGTTTTTCTTAATGGTAGAGATTTTATTTATTGTCAAATTTAATTAGATATTGATATATTATGTGTTTGTAAGTTTTAAACTAAGAGTTAGTAGGTGAAATGATAAATGTTCCCTCCAATAAATTCTAAAACAAGTGTAAAGAAGGAAGGGACCTCATCCTTGTAAGAGTGACATTAAAGTACTGAAGTTGTTGGTGCTTTTAAAATCAGTCATTGTCTTTACACTCATCCCCTCTTTTTGATGTCCTCTCTACTACTAATGATTTAGTGACTACTAAATCATTAGGAAAGAATAATTAACAAGAAAGTGATTGCAAAAATTCAATGTTCACTAAGAGACATTGGCATTGACCTAAGATGTTGAAAATGTTGCACTTGTTTGAAGTTCATAATTCCTCTAAACTCTTAAATTCTAGCTTCTTCTTCTAATTAACACAATATTTTATAAAAGAAAAAAATTGATAATAAATATGGTAAAATTTGAATATTTTAACATGTGTGATTCCCCCCCCCCCCAAAACACACATTATAGAATATATATATGTAAATTGATATATGTGATTTCCCCCCCCCACCAACACCACACACATATATATATATATGAGAGGAAAATGGCAAACATCTTGTTGTCCAATGTGCAAAATCTAAGAATGAAGCAATTTGTTTAAGGTGAGCTTTGATGATTTCCTACCAAAGCCACTTTTAAACACTTTTAAACTGGACAAAAACATTCAAATCAAATGTAAAATTTCAGTGATGCTTGCAAATTAGTGTTCACTAACACAAAGATTACATACTTAAAACACTTGTGCATAGCCTCAAAATAATATATGTTCTTGTAATTGTCAATATTTTTAGTACCAAGTATACATGTACAACACATGCGATATTTATGACTTCATCTCCAAAGCCACTTACAAAAACATTTAAATTGGACAAAAATATATAAATCAAATGTAAAATTTTATCATTACTTACAAATTCATGTTTTATAAAGATAATGTTAACCAAAGAAAACTTTAAAGATCTAAACTTCTTTTTTTAAGTGTAAAAATCTTCAATTTTACTAATTCGTAAAATGACAATAATAAAAGATTGGCAATATTTTTGTTAAAATATTCAAGTATCTAAAGGCTTTGTATAGTTTTTAAAAAATTTGGGCAATTGTTAATTATAATTTTATCTTTAAAAAAACAGAAATTGACAAATTATTTTTGAAAAAATATGAAAAATTAGCCTAAAGGTAAATTTTAGCCCTTAAAATTATATGGATGTTAACAACTAAAAAAAATCCATAAAATAAAATCCATTTCATCAATGTTAATTTATAGAGTACATAGTATATAAATAAAATAGTTGACCACTCTCCTACTGTGTTTTGTTTCCTTCAATGGTGGAAAAAACTATTATAACTCATTTTCAATTAACATTGTCGACAACCATCATTGGTTGCTATCCATGAATGTGAGTTGACTCATTGCTATTATTAAAGAAAAAACATGTCACTCGAAATAACTCCCTGGTGGTTTGTAAGTGGGTGAATTTTCACACTCCCTAGATGCCTTTGGGTCATGGATAGTTAACCAGTTTACTTACATCAAAGGAAGATGAGTTTTTGCCCAATTGGAATTAGTTTTAGGTCTTACTCCAAAACCAAAATGTAGTTTCAATCTAGATAGTATCCACAAGAAAACTCTCTGTTGTGGTCATCAATAAGGCTACCTCTACTAAGGTCATGTAATTACTTTATTTTTATATAAAATCATTATTTAAATATTAATTTAAACATATGTATCTGTGTCTAACAAAAATCAATTCTTAATCATTAATATAAACGATATATATATATATATATATTATATATATATATATTATATATATATATATATATATATATATATATGGTTTCAAACAATTATCACAAGGACAAAAATCATACTAATAACATAAGGAAAACACTCTTATACTAAATTTTACTCATTAAGTGAATAATAGTAACATGAAAAGACCATAACATAGCAAGGAACATATATAAGTGGTCCATGATATGAAATAAAGAAAAGTTCAATGATATGAAATAAAGAAAAGTTCAATGTCATCTAATAGTAGTTGTTGGAAGGAACCTAGGTCTAGGGAGTATATCATTTGGTCCTTGGGGGGATGATTCTCAACAATTCATAGTAGGTTTAGGGTTAACCGATATATGGTCATAACCATTATTATCAAGCTCTCATAGTATTTTGTGTTTGAAGCAACAAGCATAATATTTAGTTGTTGTATGTTAGTTCTAGACAAAATGGTGTTAGAATATGAAAACCATACCCTAGATCTACTCTTGAAAGCTTTAACCCTAACTTGTTCATATGAAAAGAAAGAAAATAAGGAAAATATAGTAATAGATATGAACAAGTAGGTTGAAAGATTGTACAGAATGTATCCATTTCCAATAGAAACATCAAAAAGTTCACCTAGGGAATGGACTCATTGAACATGTGTAGCTCCAAAGCCTCCTCCTTGGGAGCATCCTTGATTTCTTTGATATGTGTAGATCCCCTCCTTCATTGGGTGAGCAAGTAGCATGAACCATAAGGTATTATCAACATTTCTAGTTTGATTTTAACATGTACCTATTATGAATGGATGGAGGGATGTAGAGACCTCAATTCTTTATTTATAGGAAAAATAATGGTTAAAACCACTTGACATGCTCTTCAAAATAGTGGTTAAATATTACCAAATCAAGGATAAAAATAAAAATTAGGCTTTAGAAATGTCGCTTATAAGTACTTTTCCTTTTTAGAAAATTTGGGTTGGAAACAATATAAAAATTGTGATTTTTGTGGAGTTGTGCAATTTGGGGTGCTTTCTACATTGGTACTGCACTTATTTAGGATATTATTTGTGTTGCCTCTATTGGATTAACACCAAGTTTTCTCAAAATAGCTTTTGGAGATATAGTAGAGGTGGAAAATGACGTAAAATGGATGATAAACATGCGTATAATTATGTTTTTTTCGGCAATACTTGTGGAAGTGTCAGAAGTGAGTAGTTTTTTATGATAGCATGCATCACATTCCTTCTACATGTGTGCTCTATGTTGCATTGTTATTCATCGTTAATCCATTTACTTTCTACACAATGGTTTGTATACCTTGATGGTTGTAGTGTCTAACTCATCTCCAATTACTCTTCCTCCCTTAAAATGTGTCGTCTTCTTAGCTTACATGACATATGTTTTATATACAATTTCTTCACTATTACACGCACTAATAAAATTATGACCTACTCCAAACTACTTATGGGCATACATGCTTTGTTAATTCTGCTCTACTCCACACTACTTATGGGCATACATTCTTTGTTATGTCCAAACTATTTTATCTACTCCAAACTACTTATGGGCATACATGCTTTGTTAATTGTGCGCTACTCCACACTACTTATGAGCATACATTCTTTGTTATGTGCAAACTATTTTATCTAACTTGTCTTTGTAATTTCTTCTTTGTTCTATTTAACTTTATCTTTAAACAAACTTTTCATGTTAACACTAATTTTTACATACGTTGTCTGTGTGATTTCTTCTTTATTTTATTTAACTTTATCTATATACAAACTTGATATTTG